>CAHIKZ030000732.1:110000-157500 GCA_903632075.3 Acanthosepion pharaonis | reverse complement strand
AACGTTGAAGTTGATTTCAACATTCCATTGAAATAAAAGTTAATTTTATTATGATTCATTTAAATATTTCAATTCGTTCGTGTCATTATTGGTCTGGTTTACAGCATTTAATAGAAATAGAAATTACGGGATAAACATGAACTTTAAATGAGATTCACTTAAAACAATTTATTTAATATGCGAAAAAAATATTTTTAAATCATATTCACTTGAAAATATTTTTTTAATTGTTTGTAATTATCAGAAAAGCAAAAAAAAAAAAAACATACAGAAGCGAGTTACAAATTTAAGTGCGAGAAAAAAATTTCTTGGAGTATAATTGGCGGTTTCATTTAGCTATTTTAACAGTAAAACATTGAGACCAAGTTCACAAATCCGTAGAACGTTTAAAGTCATGTAGTTGGGCACCAGAAGAAGAAAAATTCGCCAGACCTATTGCCATGAACATTCTTGTGGAAGGCCACTTCATGTCGCAGAGAAAGTCGGGATGTCTTGTCAGCATCGATTACATTACAGATCTTTCTTTGGATTTTGATTATAACTTCGAGATGTTTTGCAGGAACACTAGAACATATACGCCAAATATTTAATACAATATATTTTATTTTAGAGGTGTACGTGTTAGGAATTCTATCATTGTTTATTTTATTTTATTTTCTTAAACATTGTAATTAAAAACAATCCCTTATATATAGAACTGGAATAGCATGTAAACCACGTATACCCATTGAACATATCGTTTATATCAATTAATAAGTATTAATGTCGTGTTAAAAAAAGTCGATATAATACGTAAAAGAAATTCTGTAATCTTCCTAGAAAGACGAGGTAAAGCTGTGTTGAAATGGCTTGTAATGTTTTCGTGAAGAGGGTTAAAATATTTTGTGTTCGATGACTTCGCAGTATAAAACACCTGTATAAATCAAAATGTTTAGATGTAAGTATCAATGTCTAAAAAGCTCTTCTCCCAAAGGGAAAAAGAGTTCGATCAGTTCTGATGCTACTACATCTGGTTAATCTAATTAAATCAATAAAGAAATCATTTTAGCCTTGGAAAAAAAAGGTGAAGGCAAATTTGTGTTGTTGATCTGATGCAGAGTTCGCTGTAATGATGTGTTAAACACCACCTGCATTCAATGTCCACTTATCATTCAATTCAACCGCAGATTAAATATGTTAATATTAATAGTTTGGCAAACCGGCGCATTATAATTGAAATAATAAATTCTTTATCCTAGTATTTTTTTTCTGTTTGGTTGAAGCATTAATCTATTTAATATATAGAAACAAACATGAAATAATAATAACACCTATTATTTTACGTAATACTATGTGCTTTAACGTATATCAGGTCGAACAAAGATTTTGCCAATAAATTGCTCAATTACTATCTAGAAGAATGATTCTCAAACGGTAAGGTGAGCCTCATCGTTGCGGCGGAATAGGATAGCAGGTGAGGCGGAATGAATGAAAGACAATCAAAGATTTAGAAATATTTTTTTTTTAATTCATATGCGAAAACTAAATATGATTTCAAAATTTAAAATATTATTGCGGATTACTTTAATCGCCTGCATGAGTCCCACTATAAATAGTTATAAATAATTATGGACCGATTTTATTATTGTGATATTTTTTTACATTATAACAACTATTAAGAATATGCGGCCCAGAGAAAAAAGAAATTTTGTAACGATTGATCTAGTTCAATAAATATTTGATAAAATATTGTAAGCTTATGATTCTTATCGAAGATCGATTGCGAGTTTCACGATGTTTTGTTTTGTTATTTTTTTGTTTTTGTTTTTTTTCTTCAGGATCCAGATAAGTAACCATCCATGAGTATCGTAAACTATCAACTTTGATAAAAAAGGAGAAACAAACATTGACGTTTTCATATTTATCATTGTTTTCATTACCAATATAACACCGAAGACAAAATTCTCAAAATGCTTTATCATTTATAAATCTGATCCCGACTTGGAAATTTTCTATCTAAAGCCTGTGCATGGTATCCAAAAACAACATTTGAATCTCATTCGCAACGTATCTGCGATTTTATTGTAACCTGAAAATCAGAGAGAGAAGATAATATCCTAGGTAGGCCATTTTTTAAATATTATATGGCGGTGTCATTTCCGGGCAAAAAATAGTACAGCAGTTCATTTTTTTTTCTACGTGAAAGATCGTTCGTTTGTTATTTATCTTTAGAATTATTGCTCTTTAAATCACGCTGCGTTCAAACACGTTTAACCTTATAAGTTTAACTGTTTATACGATTGCCAGGAGTGTTTTGTCTTTATTTTATTTGTTAAGAAGATTAGGAAACTTTAACTGAATTTTTTTTTTAGATAAGGAGATTTTTAAGTAACTTTTTTTTAGCCAGAACGTGTGTTTCGAATAAATGATCAATTCTCTTTCCATTTTTTTTATTTTGCTGAATACAATTCAGACATTTTATTTTGTTTTCTTTTATTTCGTAGAAAAGTAAAAAAAAAATACCACTTCAAAATAAACAATATACCAGCTATCATTTATTTGCTTGATATCTTGCACTTGTTTAAATACATCATTGACTGATTTAGTGAGATATATTATTTATATATCAATCTCATGAAAGTAACCTGCTATTTCACTTAAAGATTTTGGAATAACCTTACTTAGAAATAGCTGACAAATCCTAATCAATATTTATAGCTCACATAGCGATCATTTTATAGCCATTAAAACTGACGCCTCTCACAAGTTTAAAGGAAAAGCGACATATTTTATCGTATAAGTTGTCTTTCATCCTAGTATATTGATTACGATTATCTCCCCATCTATATTTACATCTATTAATCACTTCTTAAAACTTTCTAGAATCCTGTATTATATGAAATCTGAATTTATGATCGTTCGTAGAGTATTTTTTTATCATATATATGTACAGAAACGAAATACGAGAATGTTTTGTTTTATATTTTTTTCTGTAAGTAGTTGCCAAAAATATCTGGATTCTTTACCTCACACAGCAAGGATGTACTACAACTTTTCTCTTCCTATTTTAATATACGTTTTCTTTTGGAGATTTCATATTCCTACTTAATAATAGAAAGTGTAATATTAACCGTTTCATTATATGAAAACAGTCGGCATTCATTGACAGCGCTACTGTTGATTAAAATTTATAAAATGTTCCTATTAAAACTATTTTTCAAGGAATAGTTTTATCGTGATCAGAAAACGTTGTCTCTCTTTCCAGGGTTGATGAGGATTTCTTTACTAAACTTTTATTTGAATTAGTGTGAAACCTTGTACATGTCCTTATTTTCTCTTTGATTTACATGCGATGTCCATTTTAGTTCTTGCTGTTGTTAAGAGTCTTCGCGTCATGTAGTTTGTGTTATTTTGTACAGTTCCTTGCATGTTATTGTATAGCGCCAGTCCACGACGTTCGAAGAAGGTCTGTCCTCGTTAAAATTTACAGGTTTTATTCTCAAGAAGAAGTTTTTAATGATTGATCTGAGAAAGCGTTTGTATATAGTTGACGATTTCGATATTTCTGAACAAGTTTGCCAGTAGGCATAACATCCATATGAATATCAGGATGTGGCACTCTGCATTATTAGAAAACTGAAAAGAGATATTCACAAAAATATGATTTATTTTTATTCGGTTTATTAACCAGTTAATAGTTATTTAGAGATGAAGAATAATTGAGTTTTGAGAATAATTCTCTAACTGTATTTAGGCGATCCGAAGGGAAGAAGAAGGAAGAAAAAAGAAAGAAAGAAAGAAAAAGAAAAGAGAAATAGATAGTACAAAACCCGGTCATAAGCACACAAAGCTTAAACAAAACAAGTGTTAAAAGATATCTAGGCCAAAGTACCTGACCGAAATTCACGAAAAATAGAAATTGTTAATTGAAAGAATAGAGTTTAGAAATAATAAAAAGAAAGAAAGGGAAAAGACATGATATCAAGACGGGCCGCAAGCGGATAGGCACACGTACGATTGATGAATACCAGATATCGGTCAAAGCACCTGACCTACTTTCGTGTCCGCGGAGTATGGGAGTTCATTATCAATTTGGTTGAAGAAATAAGATTTTTAGAACAATGGAAAAAAAAATATTAATAAGTGACAATCGAAAAGGGTGTCATTGAGATGAGAGGTGACCGCTGGGAATTGTATACGAAAACAAGACATTGATACACAAACCCTGACCATTTCTAGAGTTGAAGATAAGAACCACACACGATGATGAGTGAAGATATTTTCAATTCAGATAATTAAGATTTTGCTAACAGGCCTGAGCGAAAGAAAAGAGGTGAAAGCAATTGTTTTAGGCGCCGATAATTAGCGGCAGGCTGTTTTGACAAAGGCCAAATGTGAAGGAAACCGAAATTGTCATTTTCGTGCGGAAAGACCAATTTGGATTTTTTTTTTTAGCAAGGTGTTTCTTCCCAGAACAAAGCCCTGGATTGACCACGCCCGATTGGAGACGTCACGAAGGAAGGAGAGACGCCCGACCAGAGTCTCATTAGCCGAGAGCGGTCACGTGATGTGCGAGGGAAGAGGAAGGACGCTCGACCAGGACCCCATTGGTCGAAAGCGGTCACCTGACATACGAGAGACCAGGGGAAACGGGTGTGCGCCCCCCCCAGAGGCACTGTAAGGGAAGTAGGAATGAAAGTAAGAGCGATAATGGGAAATCAGAAATAATGCGACTTTTGGAATTATCAAAGAAAACCCTGGCGCCGACAGACCCACCCCAGTTTGTTACGGCGTCAATAAAAGCAGGACCCCAATCGACAGAAATCAGTTGCAGCTGGACCGCGGACAGCGAGGGAGCTTGAACGCGGGCGTCGGGCCCGGTTCATTCGCCCCTTTGCGGGCAAGAAAATCCGGAATGAAGAAATTCGTCCAGCCCAAGCCGAAGTGAAGAAGATTGCCCGAAAGCCTAAGAAGAGTTGGAGCTGCAGCCCAAAAGTCGATGAGAAGTTAAAGTTCAGCCCCGGACGGCAGAGAGAAGAGTTCGGACCTTGACGAGAAGCGTTGCAGGGCGGACGAAGAAGAAGTTACTTGCAGTTGCGCCTAGAAGAAGTTGAAATCAAACCAAGCCTAAGGATAGAAATTCGTCCAACTCAAGCCGAAGTGAATAAGCTCGTCCAACTCAAGCCGAAGAGAAGAAGTCAATTCGCGCACTGACGGCGAGAAGAATCAGCCGTGAACGACTGGTAGAGATCAGCGCCCAGTGTCGAAACCAAACCACACCCCGACATGCAAATTTCTAGAGAGTAGGCAACTCAAAGTCTTTAAAGTTGTATGGTAGAAGCTTGGTGCCACAGTCCACAAAACGGGTCGGGAAGTAGGAATAATTTTATGTAACGAACATTTAGATATAAAGGTTTTTACCCTTTTTATCAGTAATTTTTTTTTGGCCTCGTGAGTTTTTCTTTTACTTGTGTGTTACCACCCCGTCGAACTCAGCCTGCATACGGCCCCAATCCTGTTTGATCCCGTCTGTCTAAGATCTAATCACAACGTGGGTAGGCAGACCGGAGATCAGTGCAGTTACCCCTAGTAACCAGGTGTTGGAAGCGAGTTGGGAACAGCGAGGCTGGTAATCATCTAACCAAAGGGTTAGAACGTCACACTTGGAGCCGCAAACGAGATCGAACGACAGAGTCGACGCTGCGTCAGGGGGGGGGCGACGTCACAATTGGTGCCGTGACCAAAGGATCAACCCTGAGACAGCCACGTCACGTCACATCGATCGACCGCTGTTGCTGAAAATTCAAATAGGACTCAAAACGACCCGGGACCGAAAGGAACGAGAACAGAATCGTCTGTAAGGTAGGACACTTTATTTTATTTCCCAACCTCGATTGTTGCTGCATAGATTGTCTTTCTCTTTAGATATGTCAGACTATGATTCAGATAGAGCAGTGAGGGGGGGGTGAAGAGGAAGTAAGACAAGGGTTGTCAGTTGATTTAAGAAAGCTGTTAGGTGGACCGAGGGTCCCAGCATTTGACGGCAGCCTGAAAGAATTTAAAAACTGGCTGTCAATCCTGGAGAAGAGCCGAATTATCTACGAGCTTTCAGACCAAGAAACCCTGTATTTGGCATACGATGCCACAAAAAGGAAAGCATCTGAGTTCGTGAAGGAGCTCTTGGAGAGTCAACCCACTTATCTTGGGAAAGGTTAAAGGGACTATTGACCAAGGAATTCGCCGACGAGGGCACAGCTATAGAGGCCATGAGGGCCCTCCTAAAACTGACACAGCTGCGGGATGAAACCCCGGGAGAATTGGGGGCCCGAGCAGGGAAGCTGTCGTCATTGGCATTCCCGGAAGTGGTCAGAGACAATGCGGTTATGCAGGCCCAACTAGCGGACCTGTATGTAGAGGCGCTAAGTGACGAGCGTGTTCGTCACGACGTACTAAAAGAGGGACCGCTGAGACTGTCGGCAGCAATAGAGCTGGCCAAGGAGAGCCAGGGCGTATGGGGAAAAGGTGAAGAGGTGTGGGAGGATGCAGATACCAAGTCAGGAGGCTGGAAGAAGGGGGGTAGGCGGAAGATCCCCGCGTGGAATCAGAAGGTTAAATTAGAAGTAGATCAGGCTGAAGTATGGGAAGAAGACCCCAATAGAAAGGCATGGTCGACCAGGCATGGCTTTTTATAAGCCCACACCGGGGTCGATACGGGCTGGTCTGCTGGACCTGTGGGCACGAGGACCACAGGGCGGCGGAATGTCCGACGAAGTGGGGGTTGCCCCAGACTTCAATCAGGACAGATGCACCAGGTGTGGTAAGAAAGGACACCTGGCCAAGTGGTGCGGGCTGAGGAAGGGTGCCCCACCGATATTAACAAAGAAGGATGAGCCCAAGAGACCGGCCCAGGGAAAAGCCAGCGGGCCACCCCGGAATTAAGAGGGAGGGTGGCCCAGTTAAAAAAAGAGAAAATAAAAAGCTTGGACCAGTGGACGGGCGAACCGCTTGAATAGAGGACGGGTTCCCCCGAGCGTAGACACAAGGTCAACCCAGTTGAAAAGGAAAAGAGCAAAATGTTGGACATGTGGTCGGGCCACTTTGCGGCAAGCTGTCCAACAAGAAGGTGCTGGTTTTGCAGGAGGCCAGGACACCTGAAGAGAAACTGTATCCTTAGAAACGGCCGCGGGAGACCGGGAGAGGTTCGGCCGGGGTCGCCCAGGTGCAGGGGGCGCAGAACTCCACCTCATGAGAAAAATGAAGGTGATTTATTACTACCGGCACCTATGGCTGGGTTGATCCAAGGGTGGGGACCCAGGAAGAGGAAAGCTCAAGTGTTCTCTTCGCTAACGCAAGAGAAAGAACTATCCTGTAGAGCGGAGATCGGGGGTAGGAAGATGAGGGCTTTGGTGGACACAGGAGCATCTGTGTCATTGATGATAGAGGAAACATACAGGCGGGTGAAACGGAAGAGAAGGTTACAGGGAAGCAGACATAGAGGTCACGCAAGCAGATGGAGCCCCCTGAAGATAAAAGGGATGGTGAAGCTCCCGGTGAGGATTGGGAAAGTAAAATGCACCCAAAATTTTAAGTAACCCCGACCTGTGTACGGAGGCAATCTTGGGAGAAGATTGGCTCCGGAGCCAGAGGGCCCAGATTGAGTTTAATCCTACTGTGTTGGTGGTGAACGGCGAGAGAACGCCATTGGGATGCCCACCAGAGGAAGAGATAACCATAGTGGTGGAGGAAGATGTAAAGTTACCTCCTAGGACCGCAGTGTCAGGGAAAGGGTAGGTTAATGTCAGGAAAAAAGGGTATGGAGAGGACCCCTGCAGTTGGTCCCTGTAGAAGGAAAGGGCCTAGAAGATAGCGAGGTAACCCTGTGCAGAAACGGTAGTGGAGGCAGCCGAGTTAGTGCCCATAATGATGGTGAACCAAGCCCAAAAGACTATAAAGGTTAGGAGAGGGGGATGAGATAGGAAGAGCACTTCCCCTACGAACTCTGAATCAGGTGAGATTCGAGGAGGAACGAAGGAAGCTAGTAGAGCAAACAGAAGGAATCTTAGATGAGGATATATTAGCACCGGATCAATTTAGAACCAGAGTGAGGGGTCTGTTAAGGGACAATCGAGATGTGGTGGCCCAGTCAGACAAGGAACTAGGTCAGACCAACACAGTCGAAATGAAAATCGACACCGGAGACCCCCCCCTGTGAAATTAAAACCCTACCGGACACCTATACATAAAAGACCCCTTGTAGAAGAGGCAGTAGAGGAAATGTTGGAAGCTGGGATGATCGAAAGATCGATCTCCCTTGGAGCTTCCCAATAGTAATAGTAAGGTAAGAAAGATGGCGGGCACCGTTTCTGTGTAGATTTTAGAAAGCTAAATTCTATATCGAAGCCGTTGGCGGTGCCATTGCCATTGATAGACGACATTTTGGCATTATTAGGGAAGGCAAAGTACTTCTCTACGTTGGACTTGAGGTCCGGGTATTGGCAGGTAGCCCTGGATGAGGCTGACAAGGAGAAGGCCGCATTTGCGTGTCACCTGGGACTGTTTCAGTTCAGGGTGATGCCATTCAGTTTAGCTAATGCCCCGTCAGTCTTCCAACAGCTAATGCCAATAAGTGTTAGGAGGATACGAGAGCTTTGCCATGGCGTATTTGGACGATATCTTAATATTTTCAGAAACAGTGGAACAACATTTTTTCCATTTAAGACAAATGTTGGGAAGGTTAAGGAAACACGGCTTAAAATTAAAATTGTCAAAGTGTCAGTTTCTGAAAGAAGAGACTAAGTATTTAGGCTTCGTCATAAACGGAGACGGTATTAAACCCGACATGGATAAGGTAAAGGTCATAAAGGGAAATGCCAGAGCCTAAGACAGTGAGGCAGGTAAGAGGTTTTATAGGAGCTATAGGCTACTACCGACGCTTCGTCCCGGCATTTTCAAGAATTGCCATACCACTAGTAGCCCTGACGAAGAAATACGCTAGGTTCAAGTGGACAGAGGACTGTCAACGAGCATTTGATTCGCTAAAGGAACAGTTGACAGCCGTCCCACTGCTGACGTATCAGATATTATACACGGATGCCAGTGAGCAGTGTGTGGGGGGCAGTACTTACCCAGCCGTGTCCCGATAAGGAAGGACCAGTGCCAGGCATACCAGAGGAAGTACATACTTCCTCTCCATAAACTCTCAGAGACACAACAGAGATGGCCAGTAATAGAAAGGGAAGCATATGCCATCATGTATGCTCTCCAAAAACTGGACTACTATTTGAATGGTGCGGTCTTTAATAAAAACAGACCACAAACCTCTGCAGTACCTATTGCAGGCAGAAGTGGACAAATAATAAGAAAATTCAACAGTGGGCACTTAAGTTAAGTGGCTACCACTGTAAGATAGGTATTTGGCAGGAAAAGGAAAACACGTGCGCAGATTTACTCTCAAGAATACCGAAACAACTGGAAGAAAAGATCTGTAAAGGTAGAGCAGGGGGTAGATGATAAAGCCTATAGAATAGGTTTAACTCTAATAAGCTAAAAGATCGCCCTATGTTAGAATCGGACGAAGAAGGGGACGCCCAGATAATAACCGATCCCTACTGGACAGACGGAATTGAGAAGGAGCAAGCAGACAGTGAAATAGCTGCTCCCTCTCAGTCAGGGATGAAGAATTCAAGCCCAAGTTGTATGTGCCCAAAAGTTTAAGACCAGAGATATTGGACAGTGCCACGAGAGGTTGGGTCACATAGAATTGATAGGACATGTGATCTTATAGGAAGAAAGTACTATTGGCCCAAACTGTACGGAGAGGTCACTAACTATGTTCGGAGTTGTGTAGTGTGCCAGTCGCAGAGCAGAAGGCAGGAAATGGCACACTTGGAGGAAACGGACGTGCCAAACTTCCCCTTCGAGAAGGTGAGTATGGATGTATCAGGACCATATGGGGAAACTGCACAAGGAAATAACTATATAGTGAGTTTTGTCGATTGGCTAACAAATTGGCCTGAAGATTTGCAGTACCAGACAAAAGAAAGCCAGAACTGTGGCCGGGTTGATAATAAGTGAAATCTTCCCAGGTATGGCGCCCCTGTGCAATTGGTAACAGATAATGGCACGGAGAATGTGAACAGCATCATGAGAGAAGTTCTGACAGGTTTGAATACAGAGCACGTAAAGACATCTCCATATCACCCCAAAGACTAAAGTGGAAAGGTTTCATAAAACCTTGGGAATATATTAGCCAAGCTGGTCAGAAAAACACTGAAAATTGGGACTTGTATTTGACGCAGGCTCTGGCGGCCGTGAGGTTTACGATAAACAAACCTCCAGATTTTCTCCTTACTTTTTGTTGTTTGGCAGAGACGTGAGCCTGTGGATAACCTACTGAACCCCGAAGAAGGTATATGGGAAAGATCATCATCAACTATTGCTGGAACAGCAACATAAGATATTTGTACAGGCCAGATAAAGAATAAAGAAGCCCAAAAAGAAATGAGAGAGTGAATGCTGAAAAAAAAGGTAGTAGAATTGAAGGTTGGAGACCCTGTCTACTATAAAATCCACCAGAGAGAGGAAAACTGGACCAGAGATGGGAACCGTACTACCGGATAGTAGAGCAGACGGGCCCAGTATCATATGTAATATTCAAGTGGCAGGACGAGCGAGGAGGGTTCATGCCAATGATCTGAAGAAGGCTGAAATAGCAACCTGGAAATGGCGAGCCGAGGCCTAAGAAGACAAGGACAAGGAAGGTCTCTGGTTGAACCGGAAGAAATGGAGACGGAAGAAGATTCCCTGGTCGACTTGGCCAGATAAACAGAAGAATCCGAGTGACGGAGTTGGAAACCTCACAGGATTAGCGATGTTCAGTCATCGACTGAATCGGTGCAGAAAAGACCCTGGGTCCGAAGAAAAGGAAGAAAAGACGAGGAGGTTCAATCAAGCAGTCGAAGGCTCTAAAAAGAGGCACCCTGAACAGAACGAAGGGCCCAGCGAGTGGGAAGAGGAGGATCGAATACCCCTTTCCCAGCTCAAGGAAAGGATAAGGAACAGGAGAAATTTAGACATAGAGTCGAGAGGTATTGAAGCATTCAAAGGCGAAGACTCTAAACAGAAAGAAGAATCAGGGAATGAAGAAGAGGACAAAACACCCTTTGGGACGGAGTTAAACACAGAAAGAAGGTTAGAGGTTGAGCAGAAGTCACCTCGGAAGATGAGATCAAGGCTAAGAGGTTAGAACAAGAGAATAGAGGCATTTAGGATAACGACACTGGCTCATTCAAAAACCTTAGACTACGGTGGATGTGGATGGAGGGTAGTCATGGGCTGCACCTCAACGGAAGAAGATTATTGGCATTGTTGATTGACCATCAGTGGTGTCATGAAGTACGACCTTTGGGATGAGCGCCACGCACATGTCCGACCATTCTGTCTGCTAGAGTCGAGCGGAGGGAAGAGCTGAACTTAGTAAGAAGTTATGAAATAATTGAGTGATGAGTCGATAACAACAAGAGAATTTTGTTACCTTTCAGGAATGATCAAGATGAAAGGGTTGGTGATGACGATGATGGTGGTAGCCACGCTGATGGTGACGATGGCGGAAGCTGGGAAGCGCAGCCGGAACACCATTTTTAAAAAAACGAGCGAAGTAATAATAACCAGGTCTAAGTGGTTGGTCACATTCGTGATAGATTTGAACCCGTATGAGTCGCTACTAAATATGTTAGGAAACGAGCTAACGCAACTGGATGCAGCCCGGTTGAAAGTAGGACAAGATTATCCCAAGCGAAAAGGGTATCTTAGTTTATTGCACTCCCTAGAATCAGAAGCCACTATGATAGAGGCTCAATGGAGAGACATGCAAAACTACCTGCAGGGAATAGAGTTACTGCAGACGCGGGAAAGGAGATCCGTAGTTCCGATTGTGGGAAAGGCATTGAGTGTCCTGTTTGGAACAGTGACTGAAGATGACGTTAAATTCATAAGAAGGAAACTTGGACAAGTGGAGGTAAACCAGAGGACGCTTGCCCAGGTGGCAAGGGAGAGTGTGACAATATTAAATGTGACAAGGTTAGAAGTGTCCAAAAATAGAGCCAGAATCAATTGGTTAATAGACAACCTGGCGAGGTTGAGACAAGAGGCAATTAATAATACAGAAACTGTAATGATTGAATTACAGGAAATGAGCGGATTCATGCAAAAATATTTCCAGCTGATGACAATTACGAATAAGGTACGACAAACTAGTCAGTCGTTGACGACCTTGCTGGAACACGTGAGGGCGCAATTAGACATGCTGTCATTAGGACACTTCTCCCCAAGCATAGTAAACCCGGGTCACCTAAGGGAAGCGCTACTCGGAATACAGGCAGAGTTACCCCACCATTTAAGGCTGCCGGTGGACCCCACAAAAGAATTGTGGAAATATTATAATGCACTAGGATGTGTGACCTTGTTAGAAAATAGGCGACTATTGGTTGTGATATCTGTTCCGTTGTTAGATAGCGAGAGTGTATTCGAGATATACCAGGTTATAAACTTACCCATCCCCTACCCCAGAAGAGATCAAGGTTTGGGAATGATAGCAAGGTACAAGGTGGAAGCAGACTACATAGCTTTAAATTCGGGGAGAACGAAATTCATGTTGCTATCAGCTGAAGAAGCTAGAAGGTGTAGAGATGATGCCCTAGGGACTTGTACCTCGTTAAGCCCTATCTATAAAACTGGTAACCGCAGAATGTGCATATTAGAATTGTTTGAACGGAAGGGGGAAGGAATCAAAAGAATCTGCCAAGTAAAGGTATTAACAAACACGGCATTACCACAAGCTATCAGTGTTTCAGACGGGGTGTGGTCAGTAGCCACACAGAAACATATCAGCTTGTCTAGGGTATGTGGGGGAGAGTCCACAAGGACATTAAGAATAAGGCCACCGTTATCCCTGGTGATGCTACCCATGGGATGTTCGGCGGTTGGAATATCCATTTCCTTACCCCCCTATTACCAGGAAGAAGAAAGATATGAAGAGAAAGATTCAATCATAGAGATGATTGGTAGAGGCTTAGTCAATTGTACAGAATTATGGGAGCCGATAGTGAAGGGATTCTCTAATGTTACCTTAAATAAGATGCCAGTATTAATGAAGCCAATAGAAAAGATCGATATAGATCAATTGAGAGATAAGTTTAGTGCGTTGGGAAACGAAGTTGTGGCTTGGGAAGACGATGAGCAGATCGCGATAAGTTGGTCAATAGTGATGGGTACATTCCTAGTTATAACCATCGGGGGTGTATTAGTATGGAAGGTTAGGAGTAAGAGGAGATTAGCGAACGACAGTCTAGTGAGCATGCAGCAACTCGAGAGGGAGATGCCGAACAGTGCTCCTCGCTCAGACAGGACTGGCGAAGAAATTGCTGAAAAACCAACGGAGGAGGCTGGCGTGAGACCACCACGTGCGGCCGAAAAACCTCCCACAGCGGAGAGGAAAACATTGACCAAGAAGAACAAACCATAGTAAACACATCTGCACCCACAGACACACGCACATATTACTTTTGCATGTAGAACAAAAAAAAAGATGAAAAAGAACATTACCCTTGCATGTAGAACAAAAGAAGATGAAAAAGAACATTACCCTTGCATGTAGAACAAAAGAAGATGAAAAGAACATTACATTGCATGTAGAACAAAAGAAGATGAAAAAGAACATTACATTGCATGTAGAACAAAAGAAGATGAAAGGAACATTACCCTTGCATGTAGAACAAAAGAAGATGAAAAGAACATTACATTGCATGTAGAACAAAAGAAGATGAAATGAACATTACATTGCATGTAGAACAAAAGAAGATGAAAAGAACATTACCCTTGCATGTAGAACAAAAGAAATTGAAAAGAACATTACATTGCATGTAGAACAAAAGAAAATGAAAAGAACATTACTTTTGCATGTAAAACAAAAAAAAATGAAAAGAACATTACCCTTGCATGTAAGAAAGTAGAATAGAATTGCATGAGACAAATGCATGGTGCATCTTAAATGATGTAATTGGGTTTAGGTGTCATTTACGGGTAAATGACAAATCGGTTAGGGGAGGATTGTGGCACCCTGCATTATTAGAAAACTGAAAAGAGATATTCACAAAAATATGATTTATTTTTATTCGGTTTATTAACCAGTTAATAGTTATTTAGAGATGAAGAATAATTGAGTTTTGAGAATAATTCTCTAACTGTATTTAGGCGATCCGAAGGGAAGAAGAAGGAAGAAGAAAAAAGAAAGAAAGAAAAAGAAAAGAGAAATAGATAGTACAAAACCCGGTCATAAGGACACAAAGCTTAAACAAAACAAGTGTTAAAAAATATCTAGGCCAAAGTACCTGACCGAAATTCACGAAAAATAGAAATTGTTAATTGAAAGAATAGAGTTTAGAAATAATAAAAAGAAAGAAAGGGAAAAGACATGATATCAAGACGGGCCGCAAGCGGATAGGCACACGTACGATTGATGAATACACGATATCGGTCAAAGCACCTGACCTACTTTCGTGTCCGCGGAGTATGGGAGTTCATTATCAATTTGGTTGAAGAAATAAGATTTTTAGAACAATGGAAAAAAATATTAATAAGTGACAATCGAAAAGGGTGTCATTGAGATGAGAGGTGACCGCTGGGAATTGTATACGAAAACAAGACATTGATACACAAACCCTGACCATTTCTAGTGTTGAAGATAAGAACCACCCACGATGATGAGTGAAGATATTTTCAATTCAGATAATTAAGATTTTGCTAACAGGCCTGAGCGAAAGAAAGAGGTGTAAGCAATTGTTTTAGGCGCCGATAAGGCGGAGAAATTCTTTCTTTAAGTCGCATCTAATTAGCGGCAGGCTGTTTTGACAAAGGCCAAATGTGAAGGAAACCGAAATTGTCATTTTCGTGCGGAAAGACCAATTTGGATTTTGTTTTTTTTAGCAAGGTGTTTCTTCCCCAGAACAAAGCCCCGGATTGACCACGCCCGATTGGAGACGTCACGAAGGAAGGAGAGACGCCCGACCAGAGTCTCATTAGCCGAGAGCGGTCACGTGATGTGCGAGGGAAGAGGAAGGACGCTCGACCAGGACCCCATTGGTCGAAAGCGGTCACCTGACATACGAGAGACCAGGGGAAAACGGGTGTGCGCCCCCAGAGGCACTGTAAGGAAGTAGGAGTGAAAGTAAGAGCGATAATGGAAATCAGAAATAATGCGACTTTTGGAATTATCAAGAAAACCCTGGCGCCGACAGACCCACCCCAGTTTGTTACGGCGTCAATAAAAGCAGGACCCCAATCGACAGAAATCAGTTGCAGCTGGACCGCGGACAGCGAGGGGGGAAGAACGCGGGCGTCGGGCCCCGGTTCATTCGCCCCTTGCGGGCAAGAAAATCCGGAATGAAGAAATTCGTCCAGCCCAAGCCGAAGTGAAGAAGATTGCCCGAAAGCCTAAGAAGAGTTGGAGCTGCAGCCCAAAAGTCGATGAAAGTTAAAGTTCAGCCCCGGACGGCAGAGAGAAGAGTTCGGACCTTGACGAGAAGCGTTGCAGGGCGGACGAAGAAGAAGTTACTTGCAGTTGCGCCTAGAAGAAGTTGAAATCAAACCAAGCCTAAGGATAGAAATTCGTCCAACTCAAGCCGAAGTGAATAAGCTCGTCCAACTCAAGCCGAAGAGAAGAAGTCAATTCGCGCACTGACGGCGAGAAGAATCAGCCGTGAACGACTGGTAGAGATCAGCGCCCAGTGTCGAAACCAAACCACACCCCGACATGCAAATTTCTAGAGAATAGGCAACTCGAAGTCTTTAAGTTGTATGGTAGAAGCTTGGTGCCACATTCCACAAAACGGGTCGGGAAGTAGGAATAATTTTTATGTAACGAACATTTAGATATAAAAGGTTGTTACCCCTTTTTATCAGTAATTTTTGGCCTCGTGAGTTTTTCTTTTACTTGTGTGTTACCACCCCCGTCGAACTCAGCCTGCATACGGCCCCAATCCCTGTTTGATCCCGTCTGTCTAAGATCTAATCACAACGTGGGTAGGCAGACCGGAGATCAGTGCAGTTACCCTTGTAACCAGGTGTTGGAAGTGAGTTGGGAACGGCGAGGCTGGTAATCATCTAACCAAAGGGTTAGAACGTCACACTTGGAGCCGCAAACGAGATCGAACGACAGAGTCGACGCTGCGACCAGGGGGGGGGCGACGTCACAAGGAACTGGTAAGGCTAGTTAAGAACATAACGCGATGTTTTTTAAGTTAATGTTTTGGATTTGTAGTATCTAGCGGTGTTAGGCGAATCTACCTCAAACGCAGCCAATTTTATTGTCAGTTTCCTTATGTTTTACATAACTTTGTCATAAATGATCCATACACCGATGTATTTGAAGGGTTTAGTATTGAGAAATTCCAAATTCTGTGAAATATAAGAAGAATTTCATTAAATTTATTTAAATGTCGTAAGTCAAGCTGATGCAGCGCATACTTCCGGGCAACATTTTTAAGGTGGCATTTTCAGCAATTAATACAATTTATACAAAACTTCGTCGCAAATAGATGAGGTTACAGTTGGTCCGGTGTCGCTTAAGACCGACTTAAGTAAAAGACCGTAGTTAAATAACTAGACAACATTGCTAAACTATTGTGCAAAAGAAAGCATTATAATTCATCTTGTCTTTTCATAGATGAGCTTGAGTACATTGCTTCACTATAGTTCAGCAAAGGAAAATAAATAATAATTTTGCGATTTTTAACAATTAGCAAACATTCTTTTATTCGGCTCAGTCTTTGTATGTAGTTTAAAGTTATTATTCATATTTACATAGATACAAACGTTTATTTTCCTATGTATACATGTATGGACGAATATGTTGTGTACTGTTCAATTGATAAATATCGAGTCGTTATCGTTTATTCATGAAAGCATAATTGAAAGTTTTCCAGTTTGTCTTGTACAGTTTCAGCAATAAAATTCCACACCTTATTCAAGTAAATACTTTTTTAAAATTAAAAATAATAACCCAGTTTCTGCTTACCAGCATAAACTCAAAATCGTGGACAGATATCCAGAAACGTACATAATTCTATTAAAATACACTCCACTTGAATTAGGGAAATGCAACAAAGACTATATTCGTTACGAATACGTGAGAATTGTAGTTTTAAAGAAATTGTATAAGAAGTTGCCAGTGATCCAGGCCACACTGACCAGTAAGATTCAGCTTTCGCTTTCGTCCTTATTTTGAATAGGAAGGTATCATTTGATAAATTAACGTTATTCCAAGATTCTCATATTCTCCCCAATCAAAGTTCCGGATAATTCTAGAACTCATAACTACAGTGGGAACTTTCTTAATGTTAATTTTCCTTCATCATATTATTAGCTGAAGAATATCTTCAAATCGATCGGTAAACTGAAATTATAACATTATTGTAACCTAAGAAAGTTTGCTGACTAGAATAATCAAACGAAGGTTGGTAATGAACGATGATACTTTTTTTAAGCGTTTCACCCCAAATAAGTGGAGAAGTCACTAGCACGCAAGTGGTTACAGAGAGTTGGAGCGAGAGCAAACAGGAGTGATAGAAAAAAAGCATGAAGTGAAGCGGATAGATCATCTGGAGACGTTGATTGGCATTACATTTGAATAGTTGGAGATTATAGCTATCAGGGAAACAGAAAAAGGGGAGGGAGTTCCACAGGCGAGAACTGCGAGACATGAAGCTATTGGAGAAGAAGAGACGGCTACATTTAACAGTAAAAGGACGAAAACAACACATATAAGTTTCGCCAGCGGTGCGTAGACGAATTAGTCAACTGCTAGGAGTCAAGTGAATTCCATAATGAATCTCCAACTGTAGGATATCTACCAACCACCACAGGCGGCCAGATGTAGCACAAGGCCGAATTTAATGTGGGGCATCCGAGCCCGTAGGCTCAGCCAAAAATTCCCCGTAGATCTCGTATAATACGGTGTCGAGCAGCTGCTTCCTGGGGCGAGATTCTGCCCTTCCACATAGCATCGTCTGGGAAACCCTCTCTGGCCGGAGGGAGAGAGTTTGAACAGCACAGCTGGAGACGAATCTCCAACTACAGGATATCTACTAACTGCCCCACGCGGTCAGATGTGGCACAAGGCTGAATTTAATGTGGGATATCCGATCTCGAATTGAAGTTATGTTTATTCCATTGACTTACGACCATCATACCTTTTAGAATATTTGAATCAACTTCCTCGTACTAAATATGGCCTAAATTACTAATGTAATATTCACAATTCTTAGAATCAAACAAATGAGCCTTGGGTTCAAATAACCCAAACAAGTTTGATTATCTGTAAATAGCAAATCAATCAAGCAGCATTGAACGGGCAATTTGATAGTTTTGCAACGTTGAAGATTGTTTTTAATTATATCACCTTAAGCACGGCGATAAAGCCCCTAGGTCGCAAGGGGACGACTGAGATGAAAGATACTCAGAAAACTTTTTTGAGCAGGGATATGTCAATCAAAGAATAGGATTCATAGAGATAAAAGATAGAATACAGGACATTTACTATCCGAAGGAAGGTGGAAGACTGAATGTTTACTTTCCTAACGTAATTTTTTCAAAGCAAGCATCAAAAAACATTTCGACTGCGCAGCTCTCATTGGGCACCCTATATTTTTGTCTACTTAAGGAATTGTGCTAATTTTAATAACCATATATCTTCACTGTTATTCAAATGATTTTGACATTTGGCTATTCATTGCTATGGTAAATAAGACAGGGGGGAGCCGGAACTAGTGGTTAGAACTCTAGCCTTCCTACTATGTGACTCCAGCTCAAATTTCGCCATCGTCGACTTGTCAAGGAGGTGAGAAATAATATAGATGCGGAGAGACGAACCCAGAATGTGTTACCGTTGGGAATTGCCTGAAAACCATATCACAGCTTGCACTATATGAGTTACATAAGGTAGACAAAAGTGTCCGAGGCCCATGAATAGTGCTATGTCACTAGTCATTGCGACCGAAGGTTAGTCATACTGACTTTATTCAAACTGGTGATCACGCTAGTCAAAACGGTCTCTCCAAGATACTCCCACTAACATCCGCCGTGTGTTGTTGTAGTATAAAATATAAAAATATGTTGGATATGGGAACATTGAACAAACACAGGAGCCTAAAATAGGGATAACCTACCGTTCCCTAACAGACAGGCATTCTCGGATACGAATGGCAAAACATACCGAAGCCAGATTTTTCCCATTTGTAAAAGACTAAAATCTGTCAGTGTGGCAGATACATTATTAAGATAATGATGTATTCCCTCAAATGTAATTTGATATATGATATAATTTAATACATATGACCGTTTCTTTTATATAATTACATTTGAAATTCTTCTCTTTATTAATATTTACAAATTATTCTACAGATATGGGAGAAACTTATATCTGTACAAATGTTAAAAGTCAACAGACTATTTCCTGAATAAAAGAGCAGACTTTTAATTGACATCCAAATATTGCTGCATCATTTAAAATATTCCTAAAAGATACAGTCAGTTGGAAACAAACACGATATAGATAAAAAAAACACACACATACCGTTAATAAAGTAAGTACGACATTCCAGACTCAAATTTTATGACCGTAATTATAAACTAGGTCGTTTTCCAGCAACCGGAGCCTAAGGTTTGAGAAATTGTAACCGATTTTTCATGATCTTAGATGACAGATCAAATAGATAAGCTATTTATCTTTCGATAACTGATGCCAGAAAGTCAAGTTAACAGCGATCTGTCTTGTTTTCTTCGCTGGAAAATCACAGGACGCATTATAAAGAATAAAGATTTTATATTCTGCAGTAAGGATTGACAGAGTACGGTGATCATTTTTTTCGGCAAACACATATATATACACGTATATATATACAGCTACGTAGAAACGCATATACACAAGCTCACTTGGGTAGGCGCACATATATTAATAAAAAATGCAGACACACCTATAAAAACCAGAGAATACATATCAATTAGGTTTCTTCAATCTCTTGCTGATCATCTTACAGAGAAATGATGATATGACTTAACAACCAAATCCCAAGAGGGATTATTAATACATAAACATCAATGTAATGTCAAGAAATTACTTGCGAATTTCGAAATGACAGATGAAGATAATTCATAGAAAATGGATATATATTTTACATGTAATCAAAAGATATCCATCCATCCATCCATCCATCCATCTCTCTCTCTCTCTCTCTCTCTCTCTATATATATATATATATATATATATATATATATATATATATATATATATTAAGTAATTCATCGAGTCTGAAAGAAACCTCAACAGAATGCAGAAAATACTGGACAGTAGTTTCGTCCCATATTTGGGACTCATCAGCACTGCGCATCCACTACCCACAATTGAAACCCTAACAGTTAGGTTGTCAAATAAACATCATATCAACTGTTCCAACGGGCCTCAGTGACGAAGAGATTGCAAAATCAGACTCAATATAACGCCGCTCGCTCACATATTCCGTGGTGGAATTCTACTGAGTTCTCTCTAAACATAAAACTGTGTCCCCTGGAGCCACGATTACTATCACCAAGCCGCTCACTCTAGAGCATTAGAAGCCGGTTCAAGCAATGATATACACATGATAGAATTTATTAGAAGGATTTGATATAATAATAATTGATTTCTAATATATATATATATATATATATATATATATATATATTTAAACATAACAGATAATAAATGTCTATTATGTTTGATCATGAACCCTTCTAAATTTCGTATAGTTGCTTTAATTTCGGGAGAAAATAAAGACAAAAATTGTCCATAATTTGGATATTTTTTATTATGTTGTTCCTTGATTTAAGCTTTCGGTTGATATGTACCATCTTCCTAGTGGTTATGTGGACATTTAAGCAAATATATTTACCATCAAAGATGATTATTCTGTTATGTTGACATAGACGATTTCTATGCGATGATGAAGGTCGCGGAATGGCAGACGCAGATCGTTAATTCGAGATGCGGTTCTATAACGCCTTACCAATGTGAGAGAACAAAATATTAACAACAGCGCCATAAGTTTAGAATCAATGTAATGTGTTGTGTCTAGTTTGAAATGTAATTTTCTTAAGTGTGTGTTGGTTTGTTTTAATGTAGATTGCCTCCAGTATCTAAAGGTTATTTTTACTGTGTGTATGTGTGAGTATTATTGTGTTATCAACTAATATATTTTATGGTACATGGCGATGTATTTCCTAAGAAATGTTGTTTAAATTGCATAAAACCCAGTGTCACAAAATCACATCAATTCAACTCCTTCTGAAAAGTGAACAAACAACTACAAAAGTTTTGTCTACGAAACTTTTGGTATCAGACTGTTGAATATAACAAATGACAAATTTTATATTTGCATTAAGCTATAATTCTTTAATTATAAAATTAGTTTGTCTTTAAACGAAGGTTTAAATCAAACGACAAACACGCACACATACACACACTCGCACCCACATATATATATGTATGTTTGTTTATATATATATATATATATATATATATATATATATATATATATATATATATATATATATATATATTTTATTTACATCTACCGTTTGTTAGGAATACATGCATCCTCCGGCAGGATTCTAACCTTCGGCTCGTAGGGGAAACCGTCATTAGATTTAACTTGACTTAAACCAACATTCGGCCACGTAAGACTGTCTGATCAAGCAAAGCCCGAGGAAATAGGTTCGAATCCTACTGTAGACCTCATGTTTTTCTAACAAGATTTCTCGAATATTCAGATCGCTATATGTAGATAAATATTTATTCATATATTATTATTATTGCTGTGGACCCAGAATAGGTCCGAAAGATAAAACTCGAACTCAGCAATTTAGTGAAAACATATCATTAAACAAAAAGAACGAAGTGTTGCACGTCCGACTTACGGCAAAGTACAGTAGTCAACTCGTCAACTGTAGACAGCGATATTTAGTTACACACCCCACGAGGGTTACATGTGACACAAGGCCGGTTTAACGTGGCTCGGACAAACATAATCCCTCTTTGAACCCGCATAAACGGGTTCAGGGGCAGTCATCCTCCCCGAACGAGACTCTGCCCTTCGGCGGAGCCTCGTCCGAGTTCCTCTCCGCCCGAAGGCAGAAAGTTCGACTGTTTAGCTGGAACAGGTCAACTGCAGACAGCTCCCTTGAGAGGCATAATCTCTCCGTATATATAGTAATAGGACGAGTCCATTTAGTCCATAAAGATAGGTCCCATAACAATTATTATTATTATTATTATTATTAATACATTTGAAAATTTGAAAGTTAGTACATGAACCTCCAGTCAATAGAATGGGTCATTGCAGTACAGTATCTGTACCTGTTTTTATTAAGTTTTTCGAGGATCAATACCGAGTGTAACAGCATAATTGTCCAAATAGGGTAGTTGCATAATTGTACGTGCTACAAAATGTTTCATATCTAAATATCTCTTACCTAAATGAGTTTCTTTTTTCCAGGTTTTCATATAAGTTCCTTATATACTGAAACCATTTGTCGTATGAATGCCTGAAAAACCACTTGATTTATTCAGCTAGAAAGAAAACAGCTTAAAATCGTTTAGTGTCAGGCACAATATCTTCTCAACCGAACACTGGTGAGATGAAAAAATTTATTCAAGCCTTCAGTAATTGTACCAACATCCATACTCTGGCTTTCATCTTCAATGTCCATTCAAGAACCATCAAGAGAACGGTGAAAAAAAAGGGAACAGTATATAGGGAAATTGGATCGGGCTATCACGAAAGGAAGAGGGATCATCATTTCAAATTATAGCTGAAGAAATCAATTAGAAAAGATCCAACTCAATCCATAAGACATTTAGAACGTGAGACAGAAGAACAAAAAGTTAGAAGTTTACAAAGGGTGAAGATCATCTTGAATAAGTTGGAAAGTAATCAAGGAATAAGATATAGATCTAGTAAGATATAATTAATGATGTCTGAGATGCAACGATTCGAAACTTAATCTAACAATTGAACTTGTACAATACTTAATCTAACAATTTTGCTTTTACATAATTTGGACAATGTTGCTGTCACACTAGGTACGGTGATGAAATTTCTAGTGGCCCTGAAATTTATGAAGGATCACAAAATTATTCTCGTGTGTTCTCTCAATTATTATTTGTGTGTATTTATTGATACAAAAATAATTTATTGTCTTTTGAAATGTCTGACTGGAAGTGGAGGTTAAACGATATTACAGAAAGCAAAGACAAAATATTATTATTATTTTCATTATTATTATTATTATTATTATTATTAAAGTAGTAAAATAGTAAATTTATTTAAATTTGCATTTTAAGTTTCATTGACATTTTCACATCCTCAGTTCTCCAATTTCTTGATTAATCTTTGAAGGGAATGAATTCAAAGTTGGCAAATCAATTCTGTCAATGTTATAATTTCAAGAATATGACATGCGCAACACAGGGAACAACATGGTACTGAACAGTGACTTCATTAATTAAATCTAATTATCTGTAGACGTCTTATGATTATTATCTATTGTCATGAAGTCAATAATAATAATCTTTGTTTAATTTACATATAACTCATTATTTTTCATCACTACGTTTTTTCATCAGCAGTTATCCTTCAAACACTTTGTTAACTTTTTTTTTTTGACAAAAAACAGCAGAATTCAGAATAAGAAGGTAACCATATTTATTGCAAATTTTAATCTGATCGCGTCCGCAGAATTGGAAATTATTTGTCTGTTAAGCTTCTCCAAAATTGTATTGTACCACGCAAACACAGAAAAACGCACACATATGCACAAAGGCGTTTGTATTGATCCGAAAGTAATGCTCTCTATATCATTGTACTTCCCACGATGTCATAAATTGAAATTAGCAGTTTAACAACAGAGGAGGGATTAGCTGCACAACACCTCAAGTTTTTAACTTTTTACAGAAAGCAATCTGGCAAATTGGCATTTGACATGAAAGTGCTTATGAAACAAAGGCGTGCTAATCAATTCGTCCGTGTTGAAATGAAAAAAGAATTTGATTCCAATTCCATGCGTTGAATCTTTGCAAACTCCAAAGTCTGCAAGCACCAAAAAGTGGATAAGGCGATTCGACAGGGTCGAGAGTAACAGATCACAAACTGGCGGCTCTTTATACCTGCTAACCTACGAAATAAAGAGGACTGTTTCATCACTGCTAAAGAGAAGAGGTATAGACAAAATTTGTGGGGATCTGTAAAAATACTGTCTAGGAGCTGAAGATGCTATCAATATTATTATATTATTCTATTGTACTTTCCGAGAAAGTAAATATATGCTATTATTTTCCGAGCATCGATTGTGTAAATGTGTGTGTTTGTGTGTGTATTTATGTTGTTAAATTCAACTGACAAGGATTATCTCTCTTCTGTTTTTTGTTGTTATATTCCCATTCTTGAAGATGATTTATTTTTTCCATTTTCCGAATAAGATGTTTAAAATGGAAAGAATAATAAAAAGCAATACAGTAAAGTCCTAATATTGAAAAGCAAATTATTTCTGAAAAGGAAAAAAAAATACAAAATCAGCTTAGCCAGTTTGTTATTCCTCGCTCATCAGAATTTAATCAAGGACAAACTATGTGCGGACGACTAAAATTTTTCATCTGTTTACGGAAAGCAAATCGCTATTGGTTTATATCTGTTAAGATTCTTTATAAACAAGACAACGAAAAAAAAAGCTTATTAAAACATTGGTCTACGTGCCCGAGTAATATTTCCAAAGACAAAATTATATTTAGAAATTGAATTTATTAAGAAAGTTGGTGAAAATGGATATCTGGTTGATTTTGTTAAGGATAACAAAAAAAAAAACATTGAAAAAATTGTCGCTATTTTTAAAACGCAGTTGTTTGGAAGCCAGATATCCATTTGTGTATATCGTAATTTTTAATTTCAGTCCTAGGTTTACTTGGGAAATATCTACTGGTGCGAAAAACTGTTTTCCGTCTGCCAAGAGACATAATATCATTACTGTCCAACTAATGTTAAGATCGACCGAAAAGTACTAACTCCCCATTAAATTAGTTCAGTAATATATCAAAAGGCCACTGTGACGCTCACTGCTTAAGTACAATGAGCCAGCAGTTGAAAGCAAGATTAATCAAAATATACCAGCCAATTTACGGAATAGGAATTTAGACAATTTCGATAAGATATCTGGGTCGGCGTTGGTTGAACATTTATTGAATAACTTTTATAATGTACGCAGTCCTACAACTATAATACATATGTTATACAATCAATTTATATTAATCCTTTCCAGCCAAGAGTGTAACCAGAAGGACTGTTTTTTTAGGCTAAAATATAATTAGACCTAGGTGTGTATACATTTATTAAATAATGTTGTCCCAATTGTTGATAGTTTCTGCAAGATGTATTAGATTTTTTATAATTACTATTTTGTAGTAATATGGACATTCGATCTTGTAGTTAAGTTTACATGAATTTATGCTTGTAATTTTTTTTTGGTTTTTTTTTTGCATGGCGAAATAGTAAATTTGCTATTATTTGTGTTTATCAATATGTCAAGGAAGGGGATTTTATTAGTAGTATTGAGTTAATATGTGAATTTAAGGACAGAATTATTTTGGAAAAGTTTTTGAAGTTGAAGTATTTCATCTGTATTTTTAACTAACGTAAGGATATCATCAACATATCTTAGGTAGATGGATGTTTTTTTTTTTAAATCTGTAAATATCTTATTTTCAAGGTTCGACATGTAGAAATTGCTAAATGTCGGACCCAGAACTGAACCCATGGAGACACCATCACGTTGTATTTATATATTATCATTATGATGTAAGAAAGGGACTTCAGTAGTACAAACTAATAGTAGTTTCCGTAATATATTAGGATTAATTTTAAGTTTGGGTAAAGATGAGTTAGTGTATATATTTCTTATAATTATGGCAATAGTTTTACTAACAGGGACATTGGTGAATAAGTTTTCAACATCAAGTGAAGCTATGATTTCATTGTTGGGTTTTCCACTTTTTAGGATTTGAATTACTTCTAACACTTAACACTATATTTGCAAGGAAGGTGGGGAGTATTGAGTTGGTTAATATATTTTGTTAGCTGATATACAGGAGTTGTAATTTGCGATATGATAGGACGGAGAGGATAGTTAGGTTTATGTGTTTTTATAGTGCCGTATATGTAGCCAGGTCTATAATCACCAACAGTTTTAGGGAGTTTTAAAGAGTTCTGTTCAGTATTATTAGCATTAATGAGTTTATTTAGCTTTGATTATATATATATATATATATATATATATATATATATATGTGTGTGTGTGTGTGTGTGTGTGTGTGTGTGAATAAAAAGAATAAAAAGACAAGAGGGAAAACAATTCTTTTAAGGCAAATGGATTTATTTTGTTTTACGTCTTTATATATAAGAGCAATAAATTCATTGTTTTATCAAGTCTTTTAAAGTTTCAAATGTTCATGAATATTCATCAGGTGGTTGTTTTCAGATTGTTTAGATTTCGAAATTATATAAGCCATAGAGTTTGTTATGCCGTTAAACAAAACCAAGGAACTAAATCTTATAGAACCGCTACATCTCCTTACATGAATTCGTGATGTTTTTAATTAAAAATAATCATGGTATGAACTAACATAATACCATGTGGAATGCCTAAACTTTACTGTCTACCGAAAACCCACAAAGAAATCATTCCTATAATCGATATTTTATTGTTAGACCACTCCACAAAATATCTGAAGGAAAACAAAATTTTTAACAATTTTTATTGTACAATTATACAATTACATTTTAAAAATTCAGGTAACCTGGCAGTAAAACTAAGGTAAAAGATATACAGATAAACTCATGTCTCGTTCAGATATTGAATCAATTTATTCCAGCGTTCCCGTTGAAAAATGATAATCTAATAAAGCATCTAACACAATAGTCTCGTACTATCAATAAAAAATTCTACCGACTCATAACGAAACAATGATCTTTTCTTCCTTAATTATTTAATAATATTTTTTTATAAACTGAAATTCGGATTGTATTACAAATGATTTCGCCTGTGCGTTTTTTTTTTTTTCTTAGAGTTTCTTGAATCTGGTCATTTGCCGATTATTTTACTAAACTATCAACACATTTCTGATAACGGTCTAAAATATATACTCAAAGCAACATTAATGATACTGTAGTTAATCAAAACAAAGTCTAACGTACGACAGTATTCACTTACCAAACAAAAGCAACACATTAACTTTCATAGATATTATGTTCTACCATAGTGATAATGACCAATAAGTACGTGTTCATCCCAAATCAACTTATACAGATAACCTCATAAATTCATATTCCAACACTAATAAAAAATGCCATCAGAAATAATTATCGGATTCTGTTTGAGAGTACTCAGAAGTCCTTATTCAAAGCGAAACAGAATGCCCGCCAAATTATTGCAACAGAAGAATTGACCATTCAGACAAATCCAATGAATAAAGATATATTACAACTACAAGTGAAAAGACTTTCTCTAAGCCAGTGGTTCTCAAATGGCGTGCCTAGGCGCACTGTCTCGCGCCCTGGAAGATGTCTAGGTGCGCTATGACTTTCTAGACAAATATGTGTCCAGATATAAGAAATAAATATATTTACATTATTATATTGCCCTCGAGGAAAGCTTCAATAATAGGTAGCTTTTGTTTTGCTGTATTGAACTAGTAGGAGTTGCAAGTGTCATCTATCCCTATTTTGAGAAAGTTGTTTACTAAAATTTGTATTACGCAACATAAAATTATGACGATAATTAGAATCGTTTATTTAATTTTTTTTTCATCTATACTTTCAGAGTAATTTATCATTTATAATTTATCATTTATAATTTATCACTTATTTTTTCATAAGCAAATGTGATAAATTTGATACTTTATCATAAACACATCAATCGGAATTACTTATTCTATACAGTTGGGGCACTGTAATATAATTTCTGAATTAAAAATGCGAAAGATTTCAGTCTGGGCTAAAAGTCTTTTCTTTTTTCAATCAAAGAAAACATTTAAAATCTGACACAGCATCTGAGCAGATTTCTGCCAACCAACCATTAAATATCAGCTCGTCTTTCAGATTTTCTAGGGAATTTCTTGATAAAACTTTAGAAGGATTTAAATTAACGACGCTTAATCAAACTGTCGTAGAAAATCATTTAATTATAAACCAGTTCAATTAGCATAGCTACATTTTTTGCTTATTTTTTTTCAAGTGTTTTTATTTTTAGTGAGGGACTCGTTTTGCGCAATTAATTCCTCCCCCACCCACATATGAAATAATGGCATTACAGTATTTTTTTAAATTCAAATATGGCGCCTTTCCTCGGAAATTTGTACAGTTCTGCCAATCAAGTATGTGCCAATGTGGCTTTAAAAAGCGTTACATGTGGAAGTGTTGTGAATACTACTTCTTTTCAAAAAATACACCCATACAAAATAGATATGTTTCTTAAAAAGAAGCGTAATATTGAAGGATCCGATTCTGAAAGCAAGCAAATCATAAGTGCAAATAAGAAAGCAAAACCGCGGGTTAATAGCAAATACAATGAAAGTTATTTAAACTTTGGTTTTATTTGGACCGGAAGTGAAGATAAGCCTTTGCCACTATGTTTAATATGTGGATGTAAAATGGTAAATGAATCATTGCTTCCTAGTAAATTGAGTAAACATTTAAAATCCAAACACTCTCACTTACAAAATAAATCTATTTCAAGAGATTGTCTGAACAGGAAACAAAAGAAGTATCAATGAAAATAAGCAAGATTCTCCTGACACAACGATACAGTTCACAGGCGTATTCTAGAAATGTTTTCTGATTTCGAGAATAATCCATTCAAATGTTGCAATGCAAATTGATGAGTCAATAGACATTACCAGCAAGGCGCAACTATTAACATTCATTTGTTTTATTAATGAAGACCAAATAATAAATCAGTTTCTTTTTTGCAAAGACTTAAGTCCACCGCAAGGAAAGTTGGCTCCCTGTGCCGCGCCAGGAAATTTTTCTCCCTGGAATCGATCCTCCAGATCTACAAATCTACAATTCGCCCTTGCATGGAGTCTAGAGCCCCCACTGTTTGCTTCGGGGTTCTGATAGGCGCCAGATGCGGATATGCAATATGATTGGCCCTGTTCTGGCATCTCGTCTACCGTCACTCTCTCAGAGACGCGCCGTCGCCTCTCTCTGTCTTTTTTTACAAATACTTTCATGGCAATTGCTCCGAGGAGCTGCATTCGCTGGTTCCCAGACGTCATGAGTTCCAGTGCCCTACGAGGCTGGCATCCCGCTCTCACCCTTTCACTGTCGAAACTCCTAAACGTAGCGTCTCTTCTGCTCCAAAAGCTTCATGTCTCGCACCTCTCGCCTGTGGAACTCCCTTCCCTATTCCAGTACCCTGATAGCTATAACCTCCAACTATTCAAATTTAATGTCAATCGACATCTCCAGTTGCCTTGATCTATCCACTATCCTTCTCCTCTTCCCTTCCTCTATCACTTCTATCTGATCTTGCTCCAAATCTTCTGTAACCCCTTGCGTCCTAGTGGCTTCTCGCCTTGCTTGAGGTGAAACGCTTAAAAAAAACGTGTTACTACAAGAGGTGAGGATGTTTTTAAAATTTTGAATAACTATCTTGATAGATAGCAGTTATCATGGTACTCGTGTGTAGGCATTTGTCCAGGTGGGGTCCCTTTCATGGTTGGTTGTATGAAGGGCGTTACGTCTTCTGTAAAAAACAAAACAAAATGAGAATGTTATCGAAATTCATTGCATTCTACATAGGGAGGCCTTAATGTCAAAATCATTGGGAGAAAAATTAAGAGAAGTTTTCGATCAAGTTGTTTAGATGGTAAATTTTATTAAAAGAAGACCTGTCAATACGGTTGTTTTTACACACCGAGATGAGGTGGTTGTCAAGGGGAAAGTACTTGCTCGTGTACACGAGTTACGACAAGAACGTATTGCGTTTTTTGATGAGATCAGACAATTACATTATAGCGACCTCCTTCATTGCGAAATTTGGATTGCCAGATTACAGTTATTGGCCGATATAATTCATCAGCTCAGTATTTTGTATACTAGCATGCAAGGGAATGAAGAAAATAGTCTGTCAAAACAGAATGAAAGGGTTTAAGAGAATACTACAGATTTGGAAAAGAAAAGCTGTTGAAGGTAATTTGGAAATGTTTCAAATGGTAACACTTGAATAAATGAACTATTTCCAATAATTGTTGAACATTTAACAAGTTTGAAGGAAAAACTGAATTCATATTTTCCATCACTTAACACTGAATAATACAATTGGATTAAAAACCTATTCATGAAAACTTCAAGTGATTTTGGTTTAGCAGTAATTGAAAAAGAGCAAATGGCAGCTATAGCCACTAATCGTGCGTTGATGATTAAACATAATGAATTGTTTCTTGGAACATTTTGGATTTCTATAAAATAAGAATATGTGCCAGTATCTAAAAAAGCTCTGACCAATTTGCTTCAGTTTGCAACATCATATTTACGTGATTTAGACTTTTCTGCTCTCACCACAATTAAGTGCAAAAAGAGATGAACTCTTCAATGTATTGAGGAGAAAATGAGATTTTGACAATCAAATATACGTCCAAACACTGAAGATTCATTAGTTGCTCACCGTAGTTGGCCTGACCATATTTTCGATTTAAAAAAATCCTACTTAATTTAATGACAAAGCAATTTACTTACTCGAAAGTGTATCGAAATATCATCAGCAGTAAGTTTGCGTCCGGGTCCTTGTAATAGTTCACCTATATTGGCTGATTTTCTATTATCACAATGTTGACACTTAATAACAAAAGTGATAAAAACAAAAGCTTAACATAATGTGGCTAGATTAGAGGTCAAACGAATCTACAAAAATTTTAAAAAGTCTCGTATATATATATATATATATATATATATATATATATATAAGAAAGAACAGCAAGATGTATAATCCGGTGTTCTTATAGATATTTTATTTTTACAAAATAGTGCTCAATGTAAATTTACAGAGCATTAATATTATAAATTAATTTATTTAAAATATGTTTTTTCGCTACACAGTTCTAACCATGTTTCAAAAATGGAAGCTAAAAGCCACGAATTTAATTTTGTGATTAAATTAAAGACATTAGTTCCATTTCATCCTCAAGCGAATTTTTTTCGCTTGAGGATGAAATGGAACTAATGTCTTTAAATGTAATTAATCACAAAAAATTAAATTCGTGGCTTTTAGCTTCCATTTTTGAAACATGATTAGAATTGTAAGAAAAAAAAAATATTTTAAATCAATTAATTATAATATATATATATATATATATATATATATATATATATATATATATATACACACATATATATATGGAGACGAGAGGGAACTTAAGATTTTCGTATTTTATGTTTCCCTCTCGTCTTATATATATATATATATATATATATATATATATATATATATATATATATATATTCTTTTATTTAAAAATTATAACATAAATACGTTATAAAATCATTACAAAAATAGCCATTTTGTTTCAACACCGGTTTCTTATCAAGTGATCATGTTGAATGTCATTCAACATCATGATTGAATCATTAAACATCATCACTTGATAAGACACCGGCGGTGTTGAAACAAAATGACTATTTTTGTAGAACAGACAAAAATTAGTTTTATTATTATTACTACTCATGATAAGAAAAAGTAAAAATGAAAAACGGGCTAGCTAACCGGTTTCATACCTCGTTCAACAGAGCTAAATCGAGGCAAATAGAGTAAATTATATGACAAAAAAAAGAACAATGGACGAAGTTTATTGGCGGGAAAATAATTTAAATGGTAATTAGTTGGAGGCCTAATATAAAGTCCTTCTGTTTACAAAGAGAAGGCTCTAAAGATAGAATATAGATGGCCTCCAACACTTTTAGGTGGTAAATGGAGTGGGACTTTCTAAGGATGGTAAAAGCGCCCGCACTAAAACTAACGGCACAATTATGGCTATTTATAAGGTGTTCTGCGATGGAAAACCCGTATGTATTGGTCAAAATGGTAGGTTTGTCTGGCTCTCTAGGTTTAACTATATATATATATATATATATATATATATATATATATATATATATGTGTGTGTGTGTGTGTGTGTGTGTGTGTGTATATATATATATATATATATATATATATATATATATATATGTGTGTGTGTGTGTGTTTCTGTGAGTGTGTTTCTGTGTGTGTGTGTGTTTCTGTGTGTCTGTGTATACATAATTCTATCTAAAAATCCATTATTTTACATTATATTTAAGTTATTTGGGAAAATAATATTTTATCATGTTCTCTTCGAGTTACATATGCTGTCCATTTTAGTTTTTGCTTTGGTGGTATGTCTGTAGATGATATGGTTTGTTCAGTTGCGTACCCGACAATTGCGTCCCTGGACATTTGCTTCCCTTGATAATTCCGTACCTCTGATAATTTTTTGAAGTTTTTATTGTCAATTACCATAAATGATGAAAAAAACAAAAGTAATGATCATGCATATTTGAAAAAGGAAAAAAATATGTTACAAGTTTATTTTTTGTTTAAAATACGATGACAGTTTAAGAGTATTGCTTTACACATCTCCACTATGTTTTAATTTCATCGGCGTTTTTTCATGAAGTGATAGCTGAAATTTTCCTCGTCTACAAATATTTTTCCACCAGTTTTTGATTTTCGGAATTTAGCCAAGTGTTCCAAATAATGATATAATCTATAAAATCCATAATCTATTAGATTTTTCTTGTACGTACTACTAGAGTGAATTGGAACGGCAAATTTAATTTTCTCCTGCTTTAAAATAGTTTTTTTTTCTTTTCTTTTAATGGTTACTACTTTTCTGCTTGTTTTGGTTAATTAAATATAGTGTGTGAAAATTGCTACATTAAACAACTATATAAAAAAGGTAACTCCAAAAATTATTAGAGTTACGCAATTATCCAGGGACACATATGCCTCTTGACACAAGGTACGCAGTTGTCGGGTACGCAACTGTCTGTAACGGAAATGTCAAATTACACAACTGTCCATCCACCGATATGATTTCTGTTATTTTGTTAAAATTGACTATGATACTATAGCTCCAGTCTACGATATATATATATATTTATATATCAAACATCTCCCTCGAAGTACTTCTGGCACCTAAAAAAATCAATTAAAACACCTACAGTAAAATGAAGGTAATAAGAAAAGCTAGAATATGTAGGTCATTTTTTGTACTTGTTTTATAAATAAATAAATATAGTCTATTAAAATTAACAGTGAAAATATTTTAAAGTTGTATTCAAAATTGCAGTTGAATAAAACGAATTTTAACCTAAACATCTTTTAAAATTGTAGTTAAACAAAACGTATTCTAACCTAAACACCTCTCTCAAAGTACTACAGGCACTTAAATGAATCCAGTAAAACACCTACAGTAAAATGAAATTAATAAGAAAAGCTAGAAGATGTAAGCCATTAAATGGCCCATGTCCTTTGTCCATACATGAGAAACTATATATTACTAAGGTTATAAAAAATAAAGTTTACTAAATCAAAGAAATGAATTAGCTATTTTTGCCGTAATTGTCATAAATTTTACTTAAATAATATTTAAATATATATATATGTTTTTTAAATTGTGACCTGGTAATATACATACTTTTACTTGATATGGAAAAATAATTTTACTTACTGTACGTAATTCTAATACATTTACTTATTTTAAAAAGAAATATAGTCTATTAAAATTAACTGTGAAAATATTTTAAAGTTGTATTCAAAATTGCAGTTAAATAAAACGAATTTTAACCTAAACATCTTTTAAAATTGTAGTTAAACAAAACGTATTCTAACCTAAACACCTCTCTCAAAGTACTACAGGCACTTAGAAGTATCCAGTAAAACAGCTACAGTAAAATGAAATTAATATAAAAAGCTAGAAGACGTAAGCCATTAAATGGCCCATGTCCTTTGTACTTACATGAGAAACTATATATTACTAGGTTTATAAAAAATAAGTTTACTAAATCCAAGAAATGAATTAGCTATTTTTGCCGTGTTTGTCATAAATTTTACTTAATATTTAAATATAAATTTTTAAAAAATTGTGACCTGGTAATATACATACCTATACTTGATGTGAAAATAATTTTACATACTGTAAGTAATTCTAATACATTTACTTGCTTTAAAAAGAAATATAGTATATTAAAAATTAAAAGAGAAAATATTTTTAAAATCTTAGTTAAATAAAACGTATTCTAACCTAAAAACCCTCCAAAATCTTTAAGTATACAAATAGAAAAAAAATGAAGAATTTTTGCCGTTAACAATAAAATTTTTAAAAATTCCACACGACATGCATTTGACGGATGTCATATTTCATTGAAAAATACATACATCCCTACACCTACCAAAATGCAACTAATAACTGATACATCAAAATACAGCGATAATGAACACGCAACCACCCCTTGTCTGGATGAATGGATTTCACTGTATCCTTGGAAACGGGAATTATGAATTGTTTATGTGCTTTTAAAACCCAGTAATTTAAAAAATAAGTTAGTGCAAAATTCGCTTGAGGATGAAATGTAACTAATGTCTTTAATTTATTCACAAAATTAAATTCGTGGCTTTTAGCTTCCATTTTTGAAACATGGTTTTAACTGCGTAGCGAAAAAAAACACATTTTAAATCAATTAATTTAAAATATTAATGTTCAGTAAATTTAGATTGAGCACTATTTTGTAAAAATAAAAGTATCTATAAGAACACCGGATTATATATCTTACTGTTCTTTCTTTCTATACATATATATATATATATATATATATATATATATATATATAGAGAGAGAGAGAGAGAGAGAGAGAGAGAGAGAGAGACAGACAGACAGACAGACAGACAGACAGAGGGAGAGTAAAGAGAGAAAATGTATACATATAGAGAGTGTAATTCTTATTCTATTCTAGGTTATGCACGCACAGACACAAATATATATATATATATATATATATATATATATATATATATATATATATGAATGAATTGCAAGTAAAATTTAACAATGAAGCGGATGCCACAATCAATTAATCACATGTTATTTCAGAATTGGTCCAATAAAAAATTTTCGATGATATATATATATATGGTGTGTGTGTATGTGTGTGTGTGTGCAGAAGTTTTTACGCTTGCTACATTAATCGTCGAAACAGAATTAAAATCAACACTGAGTGGCGAGAATCTGTTTCGTGTTCGAACGTAATTTTCAGTTTATGAGTGTTCAGTTGTAGCTAGTTCAACTACATATAAACGATTAAAAAAGGCAGACATTTTGTTTCGATTGATCATAATACACCATTTTTCAAAATTACGATTAATCTTTCTCAAACCATGAAAAAATTCCGTCAGAAAAGTTCTAATGTTCATTTCGATAATATTTTCGATTTTTGCAGATGAGGTCTTACGTCAAATCATCAGGAAGAAATGAAGGAAAAAAATTATTAACCACTGCCAAAACGAATAATTTGACAACGCAATTGACGTGAAAGTTTTCATGGTAAATGGTGAGTGTTTTGACGTAAGCAAACATTGTTAAAAACAGAACAATAATCATACAAATTTTTCAAATATATGGCATTCGGTAGCCAAACAGGTGTTCTCTAGAGGTATAAGTTTGTTTTATATACATTTAAGGATACGAACTCATAAGTTAGAACTGTTTTTATTTATTGATAGCCGTTTTATGTATGAGTATAGCTTCAAGGATTACCAAACAAACCAAACAAACTGAATCAGAAATCTTATATAACAATAGTGTAAATGTATAAAAAGTTAGCATTATCACATAGTTTTTAGGACTTAAAACGTATTAAAAGCCTAATCTATCAAAAAAACAAATAATTTAGAAGCACCAATTACCTTTTTGAAGCAACTCCATTCTTAAAAGAGCCGCTCACGAACTAAAAAATCCGCTATTATTATAAGTAAATCTGATAAATCGAACCTTTCCTGGTATTAAATATAGAGGAATACCACAGAAACTATAGTCAATTCTAGATGATGCCACAAAATTCAAAGACTCGCAGAAAAAATACTACTTTTTTTTTACCAAAAACCCGCATAATTTAACTAATAACTATAAATAACGCTGAAATCCGATCGTTAAGACTTCAAAAGATCGTCGGAGAATATCATACTGCTTATTTATACGGGAAAGATAAATTCCATAAATCAGGCAATCTACTAGTGTATATCAATTACCAAAAACTTTAAACCAATTAGTTATAATGTACTTACCTACTAAATATAGTATAACCTCTACTAAGCAAGTTTTACAATTTTTCACTCCAACAAACCACAGGACGAACATTAGCGTCCTCAGCCTTTGAAAATATATTCACTAACGTTCCAGTTCATGAAACAATCAACATTTATTTAAATATTATTTATCACCATTCTTCCCTCCCAACCCTGAAAAATAATCCCACAATATTTAAAAAAAAAAAAAAGGAGTTCATCAGCGTCCACAACACAAAACGTTTCCACGATCACCCTGGTAAAATTTACACGCAGCCAAATATCTTTGCTACGGGCAGATCTCCTGGTCCTTTATGTTCAAATGTTCATATTGCCAACTAAAATAACAAAGTATTCAATAAATTAAATAAACCCACAATTTATGTCAGATATTTTGATGACATTTTCATCCAAACTAAATTCCTTAATAATCTTATAGAACTTAAAAATGATTGAAAATAATTCAGTTTTAAAGATCATCATGAAGTAAATATCGATGCAAAAGTCCAATATCTAGATATTCATTGACTTTAACAGTGGTAATGTTATCAACACCCGGTATAAAAATTCTACTACATCTAATTCTAAATTACAACGGCAAATGTCCTGAAAAATATAAAACTACTGTCATGAATAACCTAATACATAATTCAACCTCTAAAATATTTTTGGTAAAGAATTCAATGATATAAAACAAACACTTATCAATAATGGATTCCTAATCACATAATTGACAATCAAATCAAATTCCATTTAAACAAAAACAATTTTCTTAATAAAAAACACAGTTATAATCATAATAATGACAATAAAGCTATTAACATGTACTATCAAAATCAAATGAATCATAATTACAAAGAATGATCAAACTGCAATAAAAATAATCATCATAAATCGATATACAAAGCCAACCGATAAAAAGACATTAGATTGATTACTTACTACATGGAATTAAAAACTAACGACTTCGTTATGAATATAATATACTCCAAAATTACAAGACACTATATACGACTGATGTTTTGTATTAATATACTTGCCCACTCTGAAATCTTTCTCTGAAAATAAAAAAAAAACACACACACAAAGACACGTAACACAGAATATACAACCACACTCTCTGAGAGACTCACTTGCTACCTATCGGATCATTGCTGCAACAGACAACATAATAATAATGAACATATGGTCATAGTAACATTAGGCAGCTACTCACAGACAACACTTAAATACTAGCAAAGTCAAATCGTAAAAACAACTTTATGTTACTTGAAGCCATATTCACATAACAAAAAAGTAATACTGAGGATGATTACACTGAAATTGGACAAGTCTGAGAAGAATTATACGTAAATTGGAAATTTCCATGATTAAAATTAATCGGTGCAAAATATATGCGGGTTTTTAATCTTATTCCTGCCGAAATATACACCCGTTCTGCCATCGATGCACACAGGATAGGTGGCTCGCTCCCTGTCACACTTGCCCCCATTATGCCATATGATGGTTAACTTTTCCAAGCACCCACTTCCTCCATATGTGTTCAAGAAGGTTTCTTAAACAACCTGTAGTTATAACTGTGGAATAATCCACTGTTACCTCCCTTGTAAAAACATGACATGAATGCGGAGGCGAGATTTTAAATTCTACATACTAACGAGTTTGTACGTCAAAAGAAACAGTTAAATATTTATCCTAATATTCTCTTCTTGTCCCCTCCTGTCATTTAATACACTTGCATTACGCCACAATGTTTCAGGAAGAACTTACGCTACATAGTGTCCGAAAGAGAAAAAAAACGTTACCGCAAAAAAAGACATTGGAATATACAAGTGGACTACAAAACAAATTAAAATTGCAAGAAATTTTACGTAAAGTAATTTATTTGATATTTTTATTACATTTAAAGTACGAAGATTTAATAATTAGAAAGAAAAACAAATTTGTTAAAGAAATATGTTTAGTCCAATTTGTGACTTGTCCAATGTACAATATTCTGAGCAAGAACACGAAAGCCAAAGTCAATTTACGTCAAATGTTGAACCTCTTGAAAAATGGTCTTATCAGAGAATTTGGGAATTGACTGGAAAATGTTTATTCGAAATTTTCGAAATGATTCGAAAAACAGTCGACTCAGCAAAGAACCTGGCAGTACATACCGCACATCAATAACAGGAGAAAACGTATACCATATTTACGAACAATTGAAATGAAGAAGATAAAGACAATTTGGAAGTAGTAAAAACAAAATTCGAAGAAAATTTTATTTGAGAAGTCCATGAAGCGTAAGAAACTGACAAATTTCATATTCGAAAGCAAGAAGATTCAGAGTGTATAGATGTATATGTCGCTTCGTTCTGGCAGTTAGTAAAGAGCTGCAATTTTGGGGAAAGACAAGATCGGATTATTTGGAACCAAATTGATGTAGGGTTTAAAGATAATGCAGCCAGGGAAAAGTTATAAAACCTTACCCCAGACAAATGTATAAATTTAGGCAGAGCCTATGAAACGTCCAAGAAACAGACTCAAAATATTTCTTCAGGTACAGATGCAACATAACCAAACATTAACAGAGTAACACCAAAGAAATCTAAAAAGAAGCCTCACGATAGAGTACGTCATAACGAAGTACAAATAAATGTATACGCAGTGGCAATATTACATCTCACACCCAAAACGACTGTCCAGCTAAAAATTCAATTTGCCGAAAGTCTTCAAGAAAAGGAATTTATGCAAAAATATTTAGGACTAACATGTCTTAAATTCGAGAAATTAGGGTAGAAGAACCACACTACGTCCTGAGGTCTATGACTAATAACGATAGAATTAACGCGGTCATGGAAGAAGTCTGGCAAGCTGAAGTTAAAATTACTACAAAATTATATATTAAAGTAATTCATTCCAAATTAGATACTGAAGCAGATGTAATAGTAGCCACCAGTAGTTATCTTAGAAAAAAAAACTCCACAGTTTTCAAAAAATGTAGCAAACACCAGTATGGACATTTTGTCACCGGATAAAAGTCATCGGTCGTATACAGCTTTTATCAGGAACTCCAAAAGTAAAGTCTAAACAGGATTGGTTTGTTATTGAAAATTTGAAGGTACCATTACTGGGGGCACCATTAATAAAAGCACTTAACCTACAGAGTAGGGTGAATTCTATAAAAAGACAACAAATATCTAAAAGAATTTCCAGAAACTTTCACAGGCATCGGTAGATTCCAGAATACATACATACATATGTATGTATGTATGTATGTATGTATGTATATATATATATGTTAGTTCTAAAAGTGCCCGAGCAACCAATATCAATAGAAACTCCTCGACGCTTGCTACTTCCTATGAATCAAATTGTCCAATAAAATTACAGCGTTTAGAAAAAGAAAATATTATACATCCGGTAAAAAAAACATCTAAAACTTCATAAGCAGTCATAAAACATGCCTGACTAAGATCTGTTCTAAGTAAGACAGACAGTGAAATTCGAGAACGAAATATCTTTCACCTCGGGCGAATGACTGAACAGCCGCCATCAACAAAAGTTATCAATCCACAAACTTCCAATACACTGCAGCGTCAATCAAGACCTGTTTCGGATGGTAGTTACTCAGAGAAACAGAGTCCAACTGAATTGTCAGGGAATCAACACGAAACCAAAGTAACTGAAATTGAAAGGCCGATTGCCAATGGCACCAGCCCATCAGTTTGTACAAGAGATGGTAGCAAGGTTCGACCTCCTGAAAGACCTTCATATTGAAAGGACTTTTTAAAAAAATGGGAGATGTGTAGTAATGAACGGTTGCCTTCCTTGTAAAGAAATGGTATTTACCTTCGCTATAAAAACAGAATATGGATGAGGTGGGGAGATTTAAATTCTACGCGTTAACTTCAAAACAGACACTTAAATTTCTTTTCTTACCCCCTCCTGTAATTTAATACACTTACATTGCACCACAATAGGTAGTAACTACTGTAGTTAAATATGATTAAAAAATAAATAACTCATTTAAAGTTAAATTTAAATATCGAACAGAGTGAAAGGTTTAAAATAAGCAATTTTGAAGTAAAGCTTTAACTTTACTTTCGCTTATCGTTGCAATTCATATTGTCTAATTAAAGTGGGGCACGGTACGTTGCTCATATATATATATTTTTTTTTGCACGCGTACAGTGACGTATTCGAAGTATTACATAGTGCGGGTTATCTAATGTCTTTTAAGACTGACTTTATATGAAGGGATCATAAAGAAAGTTGATTTTAAAAAGATAAAATAAAAATTAAGTGCAATATAAATATAAACAAACTACAGAGATCAGTTGCATATATGAAGAAGGATTATGCCGAATAAAGATAAAATGATTTTATTATTTCTAAATTCTTATACCTTAGGATGCTGTTGGTGAATGGACGAAGGCCCAACAGCCCTTCGCAGGTGATAGCATGTAGTCTGCCTTAAGGAGAGGTTCTAAGTTAGTTTTCAAATAAAATACAGTGTATCTAAAAAAAATATGTGTATATGCCAAAAATTAACAAGATATGTTTTTTTCATTATTTGTATTTTCAACATATGTTTCTTATATTCAGCGTTACTCTCTTTTTCTCTTTCTTTTATTATCTTGTCAAGGAGGTCTTGTTGTTTTCATTCTGTGTCATTCGACTACATTGTTAAGATTAAACCAACCGATAATAATCCCTGGCATCGTCGACAGCTTCCTTAGAATAGCCTCAGTGTAGAGGGTAAATAAGTCTGAAGAGATGACCCATCCTTGTCTTGCGCCTCTTTCCAGTTTTTCAATGCATTTTCTATCCGTATATAAGCGATTTGGTTGCAGTATTAATTCTCGATGATTTTACAATCAAATCCGAACAGACATAGTTTTTCTTATCAGTCCACATTGATACTTGCGTCATAAATACTTTTGCTAAATCTCGTCGACCTAATCCAGTTACTTTAGTGATTGTGTAATTCATCAGCTAATTATTACAACAAAATCTGCTGCGAAGTTTACAAGGTAAACTTTTATGTTGTTAAATTTACTTTGTAAGTTATCAGTTTTGTATTGTCATATCCTTTTCATTTTTACTTTAGGTACAATTTGTGTTATATACTCTGAATTCTACTTTCTCGAAAGTTTACGTTAACACATCTGTGGTCATCAATTCATTCGTAGATATATTTTACTTTGTGACACAGCAATGCAAGATGTTCTCAGTTATCGGTGCGTATATATCTGTTATATGTTCGTTATGCAATTATTTTATACAAAGGGTATATAGACACTAAAGGCACTTATTCTCTTATATGAGTGTCACCTCAGGGGTGAGATATGGTTTACTACAACTTCCTATCATTTTTGCAATGTCTGTCTTAGGCATAATTCCCACTCCAAGTTCTTTTACTCATTTAGATAAGTTTGTTTTTTAAACCTCTCATCTTTATTCCCTATGTCCCGCTTGCTTTCAATGTGGCCTGTGAATTTAAAATTATACATGCCTTCTTTCCGTATTTCAGATACATTGTTATGATTCTAAGAATACATGTCATTTTGTTGACATTTTCTTTAAATCTACCTCGTTGCTGACATGTTCAGTCCATGCTATTCTTCATTATGTCTGTTTTCCGCCTGATATTTAAGTCAATCAAAATCGTCGTAAAGACAGAATCTGACTGAAGTAGAGAAATCTGTATGTTTAATTATTTCCTGATGGACAGATAGAGCATCGGTGCGGTATACGGAATCTGTAATACTAGTTCAACTTCCAGGAAAGTGTGGATCGTTCATTTTTGCAATGTAGCGTTTGAGAAATTCGGGGAAATAAAAAACCGAATTCCCTACCGTGGATATGGCAACGTTAAGCCACGACGCCGCAATCAGCACAATTCAGAAGTAATAATGCAATGATATCTGTAAAGAATCGTTGTCGCTTGCCTCGTGAATATAACTTTATGAACTAGAGAAATCACAAACAAATTTTACGACGATAGAGGTACAAGATTTATTATTATTATTATTATTATTATTATTATTATTATTATTATTTCTGCTATGGACACACTACCTACCAAGTCTGCGGAAAGACCTAAGGCAGGTCGTGGTGTGTTGTTATGGCCACATTTCATGTTAATTTTTTTTTTTTTTTTTTTTTTTTTTTTTCCGATGAAGTTGCTAGCGTTACATAGACAAAGTTCTCCTTAGTGTGTGTGCTGTACTTAATAAGACAATTTTCTGTATGTCTCTTAAGCTGGGGTTTCAGGGATTCTTTCAATGTGTTGTTTTGTTCCATTTTTTTATAATTCCAAGTGCACCTATTACCACTGGTATTATTCTTGTTTTCAATTTCCACATTTTTTCTATTTCAATTTCCAGGTCTTTGTATTTTGATAGTTTTTCAAATTCCTTGGTTGCTATGTTACAATCCGCTGGACAAGCCATATCAATTAGTAGGCAAGTTTTTTCTTTCTGGTTTTTGACAATAATGTCCGGCCTATTTGCTTCAATTTTTCTGTCTGTGTGGATGGTATAATCCCCATAGAATGGTGACATCTTCTATTTCTGTAACCGGCGCTGGCCGATGTTCATACCAGTGTTTGCTTACACATTTTCCAAAGTGTTTGCACATTGTCCAGTGTAAGTATTGCCCCACTCTATCGTGACGATTTTTATATTCATTTGGGGCAAAGTATAGAACATCCTGAGATTAGATGGTCTATTGTTTCTTGGTATTTGTCACAGAACCTGCATTTTGGATCCACATTATTATGTATGATATTTGCCTGAAAATTCCTAGTGAAAAGACTCTGGTCTTGCGCTGCAAGAATAAATTATTATTATTATTATTATTATTATTATTATTATTATTTTATTATTATTATTATTATTATCTGCTTAATTTCAAAGGAATTGGAGTTATCGATCTGTTCTTATATACAGAATTACGCAGATCAGTTAATTTCTTAGTAACGTTTTTTTTTTTTTTTTTCTATGTTCTTTCAGTACCTGGGTGATCAAGTCTTCTCATGATTTACTGCCCTGTGTAGGTTTTAGTAAATGTACAAAAGCTCGTTAAGTAGGTTAAGCTTTGCTTTCAGCTGTGTCTCTTGCCTTTAATATATTCTGTGAGTGTCTTCATTATTGGTCATAGAAATTCAACAATTTCATTCTCTTTCTATAATAACAGCTTTTGTCCATTTTACATACAACTTCATCGTTATTTATATATTCAGTCCATGATATTCTCAGTAAGATTCTGCATAATTAAACTAGATATTTAGAAAGATCATAGTTCCCTCTTACCTCCAAAATACCCTGTACGTGTCGAATTCTCTGAGCCATCTGTTCTCATTTTTTGTCCAAGAAATTTTCATCTAGGTTTTTCTGGGTTTAAGTATAACGTTTATTTTTGTTTCAATTTTTGGTTAACTGTATTCGTTATTACATATTCAGTCCCTGTTATTATCACCAGCCTTCTGTAGAAACACATTTAATGGTAGCCTCTTATTACTTTGTAAGGAGATAACCCAACATTCACTGCCGAATATAGGAGAATAGCTATTACATAAAAGGCCAACACAATTTTATTTGTTTCTAAAAATATTATTTAATCATTGCACCCCAAGCGATGTTGTAAATACCATGAGTACACAGAGGGGTTATAGGGGGATAAAGTAAGAGAAATGTTTAAGTATAAGTAAAATTGATGAAAAGACATAAAATGAACGGGATACAAAAAGATAGAAGATGATGATTGACGTTGAATTTAATTTTTGAAGATTGTAGTTATCAGGGAAGCAAGTAAAGGAATCGAAGTTCCACAGATGGGAAGTTCTATAAACTAAACTGTCAGAGCAGAAAAAGCATTAAGCTTTTTCAACAGTAAACAGGTTGGAACTAGTAGCACGTTTAAATTTATGTAGCAGAATAAGAAAAAAGGCACGTTAGAGAAGTTGGCATGAGATTATTTATAGAAAAGATAAAGGAACGCTGTCTCGATGAGAATATGACTAAATTTGAAATGCCATGTTGGAAAAATCTGGAAAATAAAGTATAAAATATATTTAAAAACAACCGAAAATTTTGAGTCTTCTCATTTCTCGTTAAAATATACACTTTTATCTTGTTGTAACAATTATAACTTCTCCCTTACATATATATATCTTTAAATAAAAAGAAAGAACAGTAAGATATGTAAACCGGTGTTCTTATTGATATTTTTATTTTTTTACAAAATAGTGCTCAATGTAAATTTACAGAGCATTAATATTATAAATTAACTAAATTAATATATGTTTTTTCCCTACACAGAAATAGCCATGTTTCAAAAATGGAAGCTAACATCTTTAAATATAATTTAATTTTAAAATAGTACCTAAATAAAACGTATCCTAACATAAACATCCCCTCCCAAAAATCTTTAAGTATGCAAATAGAAAAAAATGACGTAAGAACGTTTGCCTGACTAACTGATGCAGCAAAAGTTAATAAAAATGAACAGGCTACGACCCCTTGTCTGGATGACTGGATTTCTCTGTATCCTTGGTAACCGTAAATTATGAATTTCCCTTGCAGTTAAAACTCAGTAAATTTAAAAAATAAGTTACTCCAATATTCGCTTGAGGATGAAATGGAACTAATTTTTTAATTTAATTACAAAAATTAAGTTTAATGATTTAGCTTCCATTTTGAAACATGGTCATTACTGTGTAGCGAAGAAACATATTTTAAATCAGTTAATTTATAATATATATATATATATATATATATATATATATATATATATATATATGTATATTCGTGTCTGCGTATGTTAAATTTTTATGTGACTACCTATGTTTCCAGAAATTCCTTATTCGCCTATCGTCAAATTTTACTTATATTCATTTGAGTTTATACTGATTAAATTCCACAGCATAAGTTAATATATGTGTAAATATTAGTCATGTTTTAAGAGATAATAAACCCCATCTGATTTTGTTTCACCATTTAACATTTACCATCTAAACGCACACATATCAAGAATATTGTAACGTTATTTATTTAATCAGATCCATATGTACACACACACTTGTATATATATATATATATATATATATATATATATATATATATATATATATATATATATATATTACATCTGTTATATTTAAGATTTATTACTTTGCAGTTCCTTCTTTCGATTTTGTCAAGACATGTTCCTGTTTTTTAAAAATTTGATTAATTCTTTGACTGAGTTTTTAGTAAACAATTTTAAATTTCTGTCTCCTTGCAATTTAGCGAAACACTTTGTACTTTCCCTTTCTTCATACAGATTAAATCTCAAAGCTCATAAGAATATCCTTAGCATACACCTCTTAATAAAGTGATATTTACCATTCTTTTCGAAAACAATAAGTTTTGTTCTTATAATACAGTAAACCTTTGAAATTTACATCACAACTAATGAATGCAGTGTGACAGCTTTATTGAATATCATAAACGTTTCTCAGCCATGCCGACGTCATAAATTGATTCATAAATCCCGCCGTTGGTCAAAAGTAGATGAAAGCACATATTGTTGCATCATGATACCCCAGGTCGGGTTCCTCCTTGCTGTCATTTCTTTTACAAATGTCAACGACTGTTGGCTAGATCTACTTGCACAACATACTTTGATATTATCGGGGTGAAAGAACTCTCAGACTATTCGGCCTTTTGAACTTAGACCAAATGTTTACTTCTGATGATCTTAACACAAGCCCCAAGACAATAATATCGATAAACATTGACATTCAAAGCTACAGATCATGCAAGGTAAAGCCCCAGCTCGCATGACACACTTTCCGGTAGTATTTCTACGCGCAACATATATACGTACATGATTGCCTAGATAACTCTTTATATATGCATACCAATATGCATCATCATCATACACACACATATATATATATATATATATATATATATATATATATATATATATATATATATATATATATATACGTGTAAAGGGTCTGTATATATGGACTTGCTTTAATGGATAACGTTACAATTCTTTTTGATATGCGTTTGTTTAGATGGAAAATGATAAATGGCGAAACAATCAGAATCGGTTTGTTGTCTATTACATCATGACTTGGTTAATTGTTTACACATATATTAACCTATGCTGTGGAATTTAATCAGCATAAACTAAAATATAAGTAAAATTTGTTGATCGGCAAATAACGAATTTATCGAAAGATAGATTCTCACATGAAAATTAAACATATACACACACGAATATATATATATATATATATATATATATATATATATATATATATATATATATATATGTGTGTGTGTGTGTGTGTGTGTGTGTGTGTGTGTGTGTGTGTGTGTGTAATGGTGAAGCTGTAGTTGTTCTTGCTCCAACGAGGGTAAAGTGTATATTTTAAAGAGAAAACAGAAACCGCAAACATTTGTGTTATAATGCGGATTTTTAAAATATATATTATACTTTATTTTTCATATTTCTGCTACACGTATTTCCGGTCTTGCGAACTTCATCTGGCAAAGTGTAATTATTTCTATATATTATTTCCTTATGTTTTCCGATGTTTCACCATCATTTTTTTTTTTTTTTTGTGCAGTAATAACCCAATTTTTTCTTGGGCTTCTGCTTAAGGGGTTATAAAACAATTAGGATTAGTTAGAGAAAGGGCAAAATATAAGACCTTTGTTCTTATATTTTTATGTCCCGTGCATATTTTTAAATCTATCTTCAATAATTTTGTGTATTAGTGTGCAAGTGTGTTTCTCCTAATAAGTGTATACATGTTCCTTCTCCATACATATATAATGTTCTATTATATGGAATTCGTATATATATATATATATATATATATATATATATATATATATATGTGTGTGTGTGTGTGTGTGTGTGTGTGTGTGTGTGTGTGTATAATGATGGAAGAGAACGCTTCAGAAAGCCATTCTAATAATTTATTTCACGAGATCTATCAGATCTCGTCTCATCAGATCAAACAATTTTACCACATTTGTTG
>CAHIKZ030000732.1:100000-105000 GCA_903632075.3 Acanthosepion pharaonis | reverse complement strand
AAGCAACTGCCACTTCTGCACCAACAGTTTCTTCTCTAGAACTTCCAACCTGTGTAATTCCCTTTCGTTTACTTGCGTCCCTGATAACTACAATCTTTGCCATATTCTGTCTTCTTTAACCCGGTTCATCTTTTGTCCTTTTCTCAATCCTCCCAGCAAAGCCAAGAAAGGCTATGAAATAGACCTAAAAATGATAGATTTCCGGTAGCATTCACATAGACACCACACAATGTTCAAAAATTTAAATTCAAAATCAATTGTCATCTTCTTGAACAGTGTTCTATTTGTTCCTTACCTCAATCTTCCCTATTCTGATTTTTTTTTTTCCTTTTCACTTTCTACCTTTAATGTAATAAAAATCGGAAATCAAAATATATCATGACGTTTGTGGTTTTCCACAGTTGTTCCCAGAGCTGATTTTAAATAAAAAATACCAACACCAATTCTGTGTAAAAATTTCATAGATATATATATTTTCTACATTTATTTTTGGAAGACACCAACTAAAGTCATGGTCGATGATGAAATGTATTTATTTTATGCATGAAAACGTGCCCAGACATTCAACGAAAACACACAAAAGGCTAATTAATATGTGAATAAAATACTGCTTTAATACAGCGGTTATGTTTTTCACCCGATTGAACTAAACTGGAATAGCATATTAAAGAGAAACATTTATATTGGTGTACTTAGCGTTGAAGCAACAAGAGAAGACAACTCCATAGGGAACATTTACTTACGACTGACGAATGTAAGTAACTGAAGTCAACTTCAAAGTACAAAAGAAAGACTAAGAGAAAGTGACGGAGGGAAAACGAATTATTTTTTAGACTAAGATGACCAGACAAAGAACACTGTTGTCTACAAAGCTGAACGTCACGCGAAAAAGAAATCAGAATGTACGAAACACACCGCGCAGAATGACATAGACAACGATCGCTGAATTATGCACTTCCCCCTCACTTCCGACTCAACCCGCCTTCGCTCGCTTATCGTAGTAAAGCAGTAACTAAGAATAAAATCTGGTTTACATCTAGAAACTGAATTGTTTTTAATTCGGGCTTAATGACCTGTCTGAATGGTAATTTTTAAGCTATAAGTTTTTGACTACAAGGAATTTCAACCTGACGGAAAAAGGAAGATGAGGATTAACTTTCCGCTAAAATCTTTGAAAGAAGAATTGAGGTGGGATGTGCGCAATGAAGTATTTTCCTCGCTAAAACCTATATTATTCATTCGTTCGAAGCCAATTTGGCCATTGATCTGAGATAGAAGATCCGTGCAGTTATTTATATATTTCTGAACGAGTTGAGCATCATGCATAATATCTATATGAAATAACTATGTAACCGCTTAAGAACATATCACGAGGTTTGGTTAAACAAATTAGATAAGTCATCACCTTCTTGTCTCATTCCTGATGCAATTTGAAATGATTCGGTATTGGGGTTTTATCGCCAGGATAAGTATGACTTTATGGATCGATATATTTCCACTCTAGGATCTAAGCATTCTATGGATTCAAAATATGGAAGGTCATTTCTAACTACTGAGAAGCAGTCTCTATTGATAGGCTTTCTTTTATTTGATAAAGTTATTTAGGATTCTGTAGTCGAAGTGTATGTGATCTGTCCAAATTTGTCGTTTTCAGTCTAAATCTGGTTTCAAGGACTGTCTTCAAGGACCTATAGGATTAATTCACTTGAAGCTATTTTTAAACAATGATCTGAGGTAATGGGTGTATATATCAGGTTAGAATTCTGTCCAAATATATTGTGTTTATTAAAAATGAAGACACTAATTGTTACAGAAAGATTTAATCATAAATGAAAATTACTTTTACCAACTCATATTCTGCATCTTCTCTTGATATCATTCTTAGACTATCGAAATGGTTCTGTAAACACCTAAAAAAGAGATAATCAGAAGGATTCCTGTTGGTAAAATACGGAGGAGGAAACAATTTTCGTAATCAAGTTCTTGTAGAGAGATCTTCAGTCAAGCGTGAATTCAGACATCTGACGGGCAGTATCATGATGAATGATTACTCACTTTCTGTTGAGTAAGTATGTAGGTTTTTCATGACAAAGCTGCTATCACACGACGGCGTTATTAGTAATACAGATTAGGGTTGATATTGTGAAAATTTTTTAATAGTTCATAATCAATAATTCTTCGAATAGCACTTAATATCATAGCAAAGGATCCACTTCTTATCAAGAGTAAAAGACCTGTCGAAAAAAAGGCGCATCACGTCGTGTTGCAAGCAATGATTTGCAACAATTGACACTTTTTCGATGACTACCTGGCTACAGATCATGCGAGACCCATTTTCCAATCAATGAAAACCACGCAATCTTTTTAATTTCGCGTATAATTATCACATGATTAACATTAAATTTGTCATTGAATGTCCTGACCATATTGGTAAGTTTTGTTACAACAGTAAAATTCCGAATCTGAATTGAATCCTTTTGGAAGATAATACCTTGGCGCGTTCATTAGTCTAATATTTTTACCACTTGAAAATGAAAATTCTTTCACTCAGTGCCTCGATTGGATGGGTTATGCTGCTGCATTTTAATCTTTATGAAACTCAGAGAGTAAAACATGTCTAATGTATTCCTTAGTTTGGTCAAGTTCCGAACTACATTGTGAATAATATCTTCATCATCTGAAAAAGAAAACATACATAAATTACTCAAAATAACATTTCTAAACAAGATGAAAAGATGATTATGTTTATTTCAAAATATTCACCTCCAAAATTGCAAGAAACATAAGAATTCTGGGAAACAATATGAGAGGTCATAGTTCATGGAATTCGGAATATGTTGAACGTCATGTATGACGTGCTTATTTAATAATTTGCCACAACTTCTAAGGTTATTGTTTTTAGTTTTCAACCATTTTGTGATGTTGGACAAAACAACCACCATTGCAGTTTTCAGTTTAGAATGATCCGCGAGTTTTCAAGGAAATATGTATCTTGTTGAACCATTTAATTCGAATATTCCTCTGCTTTCTTAAGCGAAAGGCATGCTTTTCCCCTTAAGAGGATTCATCACTTTTCCTAAAAGGTTTGAATTAGTGTAAGCTGTCATCTTAACCCCTCTTTAAAATACCTTGTCCTCACCGCTTTCCTACCAATCATCCCAAAGATCTTATCACTTTATCTTTGTTGACAACACAACCAGTGAATGTGATTTTCGTCACAAGCCAAAATACCTTTATTCCATCATTTAGCATGGAATTTCTCACTGAAAAGAATGGTTAGAAATTCAGTCTTCCTGTATTTTAAACGAGGCTTCTTTAATGATCCGACTTAATTCTTGAGCTTATATTGTGCAACGAACATTTAAAACACACGGACTCTATAATTTTATTTTTCTATATTAGTTCTCTTGCTATGGAATCACTGGAAGGGTTTTGTCTATCATAAAATCCTTCCTCACAGATTCCTGAAGGTAGTTATTAACGGGCAGCCCACGGAGAAGACCTTGGCGGTCAAGGCAGGATTCCCTCAGGGCTCACTTCTAGCTCACCAACACTCTTTCTGATTTACATGAATGATCTACCTAAGAATATACTCCAATCATTTGTAAATATCGACGCCGATAATACGCGGACAAACTCTGTAAATCTTGAAGATTAGAGATGATCAGTTGTTCTCTGTTCTGATGTAACACTAACTTCCACGTGAGGTAAGAATTACCTAGTTGCATTCAATGTCTCTAGAATCAAACTTATTATATTCCATCACCGCTGATCAGACACCGAAATACCGCCAGTACCGATGAACAGATATCCCCTCGAAGAGGTCTCTTGCCTCTAGAGAAGATTAGGCCTCAAATTGACACCCGTCCTGTAGCGGAATTCCTATATACGATCGCTAAAAGATGCAGGTAAAACGATCGCCTTCCTCTACAGTTCCAATAACTGCATATACTATATATTCCTTATACTATCCTCTATCTTTATAAGAGCCAGATCAGGCCGAAAAATGGAGTACGGGAATGGTGCTGCTGAGTGCATAATTTCTAGTTTTGATAGCGTTCAAAAGTTTCTCCGAATCCTTGTAGAAGAATTATATCCCACACTCCAACCTTTCTCTCAAAGGTGGTATGTGACGATCCTCTCAGTGCTCTATCGCTATTATCATGAAAAGTGCTCGGAAGAACTGCATCTCCTGGTTCCACCATTTCTGAACTACACACCTATGACCGGCCATGCCACTTACATAGTAGCAAACTACCTACTTTCCCTCCATATTTCACTGCCAAGAAGTAAGTTCCACTCAGCTTCTTCCAGCGAACCCCTGCCATATGGAACTGATTCCCTAGAGGTCGTTTCCCCGATCAGTACAATTATAACCTGTTCAAGTCTCGAATTAATCGTTATTTTCCCCTCTATCCATATAAACTAATCTTATCGTAACCTCTACATTAAGTGGTTCCCGGACCTTGTACAGGGTAAACGCTACTAAAATAAAACCTCCTGTCGGATTTCGATCCATATTAGATCTACATTTGACCCCAAACTGATATATTTACTCAATATTACTATCTCTCTTCTTTCTCCAACATTATAATGGATAATAAATAATACACGTTTTGTTATTTCTACGTTTGCCGTTTCTCATTTTTACAAGTATGTTTGTATATATAAATGTTCGGGGTTTATAATTATTTACTCAGACTAATAACTTCCCTAAACTACCAAATACTCTGACACTAAGTTACTTGTAGCACTAATTTGAATATGGCTTTTCTACTGACAGTAACACTGCTTATGTTCTGAAATCTCTTGATGAATACCCCCATAGAAAAATTGATACCTACGTACATCTGCATGGAACCCAGACGCCATTATCAAAATATGAGATGAATAAGCTAAACACTTCAGTTTATAAAGCACGGTCATCCCACTCCAAACTTAACCTCAGGTATTGATTGCGAAATATCTATATACCTCATAATAGTTTAAATGTATTTTTT
>CAHIKZ030000732.1:70000-97500 GCA_903632075.3 Acanthosepion pharaonis | reverse complement strand
ACAGTGAAAGAATACGATAACAATGAAAATTTACAGAACGAGAACAATAGAAGAGTAATCAAAAGAACGGTAGATAAGGATTCACATTGCATTTAATTATTTTGAAGATCAAAACTGCCTGGAAATCATGGAGCTGGAAGAGAACTCCACAAGCGAGAAGTGTGAGAAAATAAACTGTAAGCATATAAGTTACAGTTACATCCAACCAATGTAACTGTAAATTGATTCGACCATGGCGCCAATCTGGTACTACGCTACAATTAATAAATAAGTCTTGGAAGCAGAAAGAAAAGTTTATCCGTACAATTATGAAATTGTTTGTAGAAAAGGCGCAGGGAAGCAATTTTTCGGCGGTGAGAATGTGATTGAAGCCGAGATGCAAAGTCAGTACCAATGATATTGCTGATTATTTAAATTTATAGAAATACAGAAGAAGCACCAGACCATATGCGCTAGTAATATTTAAGGCATTAACAAACAGCAGACTTAGTAATATGTAAGACAGATTCAGCACTGAAAAATCGATTAACACAACACAGTGAACCAACTGTCTTACCAGCAAACCTAACAATGGATTCAATATAATCTCATCCACTTACTACTAAATAAATTGACATATATTATCTTTCGCGATTCGTTGTATTAAAAACATCGTGGTAGTATATTTCAATTAGCAAATCATTCAGCAATATTTTCTCAACTTAATACTGATTTATGCATGCATTACTTCAACTGTAAAGGTTTAAACATTAAACAAACCACAAGACGGAATTTTGGTATATAATTCGAACTAATTATTAGGCCCCCAACGTAGACGCGTACGAGTTACATGTGTTAAAAAGCGAACGATTAAAGAGAGATACAATCTATTTTTAACATCCGCAAATGAAAAAAAAATCAACCATGACAAGAGAAAAAACATTAACTTACCTAAAATATGATTCTGCCGATATAGAAGATAAATAATCTCCGGTAGATTTTTTATAAGGTGACAAGTAATTCTAACACACTGAAAGTTAATTTTTACTAATTCATGTATTTGAGTTATTAATTTGAGTTACTAATTATAATACCTTGATTATATGCGATAACGAAATCAGGAAATCCAGAGTAGTATAAACATTATCTTTTTAGACTTTATCCGCATTTACAATAGCGGCAGACTTGCCACTAAGGGGCCTAACACAAAAGTCACTTTCAATTTCCCCTCTACTATCGTTGCTAACACTAACGATCTATGTCCTTACAGCAAGTGCAGAACGTTCAATTGCACACACTAAGTGTTAAGACTCGCAGCAGTTTCTCCTTCCAAACAAGGATTCTTTAATATTTTGCAGCTATTTGGAAAATGAATTATGAATAGGAAACAAGAACTAAAAATATTTACCTTTAGATTTATAGTATATATAATGATAATCGTCAAGAAAGTTAATATATATATATATATATATATATATATATATATATATATATATATATATATATATATATATATATATATTGATAATCGTCAAGAATGTTAAACAAACGTATTTTGTGGAATAAAGAGATCACATTTCTGTTTTCTGAGAAGATGTATTTTGAAATAAAGTTTAGGATTTTGCATTTGTTAATCACACGCACACATACACACACATGGCATGGAAAATATTTTCTTTTGTTAAAATTCAGGTAGCATTCGAGATGAAAAAGTATAATGGAAATCAAAATATGTTTTTTTGATGTGTGTTATTGATAGCAGATACAAACTAGTGGAGTGTGCAGTCACAGCGATAATGTTGAATGCTTGAAAAATTAAGTGAGAGCGTTTTTTCCTAATATGGCAATTCCAGAATTGTTTGTTGTAGATGTTTATCAGCCAATGTGACATGAACTAAATAGTTCAGTAACTTGGGCAATGTCTCAGTTGTTTTCCCGAATGTTTGCACATTTCTTTTAAATCAGTTGTGTGGTACAGTTTAATTTATATAACAATGAATCGTTCATATAAATATTAAATTAATAAAGTTTTAAAATTTAGTTAGTAAATTGGATATATATTTTTCATAAGAACTTTAATCAACTCCCCCAGACCACGTTCTGTCATCCACTCGCTTAAGGTCGCTAGGTATGCCATGCGTTGTTTTCCCTTGTCTCTCTTTCCCACTATTCGACCCGTGAGTATCAGATACTCCAGACCCTCATTCCTCATTATATGTCGCAGGATCTTAAACTTCCTCTTCCTGATGTTAAACATAAGCATCCCTCTTGCCCGCATCTTCTTGCAAGACATCACTGTTGCTCACACGCTAGGTCTAGGATATCCTTAGCATCCTTCTGTAGAACCACATCCTTGACAACTCGAGTCTCTTCTTTATCTTCGAGGAAATCGTCCAACATTCGGTGCTGTAAAGAAGGACTGACGTCACGTAACAGTATTCTTTTCTTTGTTACCAAATAAATCATCCTGTATCGCAATACACTCTCCAGCTTTTGGAATGCGACCTTGGTCATCCCAATATGTCTACGGATCTCAGTGTCGCAGTTACAGTCCTATGTCAAGACGCTTCCCAGATATTTAAACTTCCGCGTCAGCTTGATTCTAATATTTCCGACCTGCATATCGCATTCGAACTCATTTAGCAAAGATGACGGAACAAATGAATTTCCATGTTTAAATGTATAAAAGAATTTAATGTTGAATTTTACGAGAAATTATTCAGGAAATAACCTGAAATAATATCATGGCCGACATGATCAAAGGAATTTTTGCGTCTTTTATAATCAGTTAATAGGATAGTAGTTAAGAATACATGTAATTCTTGTTAGATTTTAATATCGATATCTTCGAGGTCATTGCATATAAAGTAAGCATTTATCCTGCGCTTGAACACGAAGTTAGAGAAGCTAAGCTCCAAATTGTTAGAATTGGTCCGCACAGGTTTAATAAAAAACTATTTTGCCATGATGTTATTTTAAATGTGGAAGCTATATTATTGTGTGGTTTTTCACTTTCAATCCAGGTGTCAAAAATCGCCATTGAATGTTTTATAATACGTTTTGTGTCGTGGCTCCAGCTGTAAAGTTTCAGGACAAGTTTCTTGCAATTATATAAGCGTATTTATAGCACTTATTCAATTTTAGTAAGATCTATGCAGGGAAAGAAACTTAACCAGATTCAAATAGATTTATACAATTATTTTGATCGAAAGTTCTTAAAATATCTTATTTCATATATGCTTGTTGATTTTATTTTGACTTTTAAATATGGCTGTTTATTTTATTTTGACTGTCTTTCTTCATTTTGAAATTCCTTTCATGGAAAGTGACTGATATCATGATCCTCAGAAACGTACTGTAAAACTTGCTGGTAACAATGTGTATAAAGTATTTCCACTTCCTTCTATGGTTATAAGTGAAACAGTAGTGAAAGACTACAAAAACACTAATGATTTACAAAGCACCATTCACAGAATACTTCTCATGAGAGTTTAAGACTTCATTTTCCTTTCTCCTTACAGTTCATCTTTTCTAGGCAGGCACGACTCAATCATTCTCGATCGATTAAAGACAATCAATTTTCATGCGCATCACTTCACTTTCACGCCATGATCGATATTTTATTTTCGCTTTGCTGACAAAATCCTTTCTGCTTTGTTAAGCGGTAAAATATAGGGAAAACTGAAATCTTTGTTTGTCTTTTGATTCCTCAGCCAGCAACGGTCAAAAATAACATTTTTTAAAGATTTATCTCAGACAACCTTCACTCTGTCGCGGAAGGAGAAAAGAAAAGGAAGTAATATTAATTTTTATCCATCGAAATCTCTGAAAATGGTACTTTTCTTTAAAAAAAAAACAAAAAAATACCAGCTCCTCTGACATATTTTCAGTTTCACTTAAAACTGATATCCGATTTAATTAATTTATTACTTTTTAAGCATCCCAATGTTTTCACGTTGATATACTTTTAGGAAGAGTCAAATCGATTGTTAAATAATAGTTTAGTAGAGTAATAATTTTTCATGAAGTGTTTCTATGTTCGAGTATTCTGAGGTTGACCTATGAGGCCAGATGGAAGACAAAGTAAGGTAGTCTATTTTGATTGGCTGAACTAGAGAATGATTTCACAGGACTTGTTTTATGAACAGTCAAATAATATAGATATGTTCTCTTTCTGGTCTGAAACAGCTCTCCAGTGGTGGGAGAGCAACCTAAATGGATAGTTAGAAGATGTATCCGTCGACACTAATAAAATAGTTAAAATTTCTTCTGATGACGAAAGAAGGAAGAGAATACAACACTGTATTAATTTGACACAGTGATCAGGACCTGACAGCATGGTATGGCGGTGCACAATGAGGCTTACTATACAAGTTCGAAGGAAATTTTCAGATGAAGACGCAACAAGGGAATAAGAAAAAACAAAAATAAAGTACAATGATGTTGCTATATTCTTGATCCACACATTTAGACAGCAAGTCAAAATAAGAAATAATGATGATAAAAATTAGAAATAAAGTAAAAGAAAAAGTGTAAGCGGCTCGTGGAAACAGATTTTGATGGACTGACAAGAAAAAAAAGGACGAACGAAAGAAAAAATGACACAGTGAACACCCACACGCAGCAATACACACTGGTGCATTTTACTGAGTGGCTGATTTTAATGTTTTGTTTTGTCTTATTAGAAAAGTTTAGAAACATGTCCGAAAATTTATTGTTGGTTTTGATTGGCATTGTTTAATTTAGTATGCCTGGAAGTTATTTTTTTTGTTTTTTTTTTTCTTTTCTGTTTGTGGAAATATTTGGTCGCAAACGTTTCCCTTTAAAAAGAAAATTTTCTGGAGAATGAAATTTGACCAGTAAATAAATTTCCCTGATGTTGAACTTTGAGGAATTTTGAAGTTGGCCATGTGGACGACCGAAATCGCGTACATGAACACAATTCAAAATTGTTTTGAAAAGTAAAGACTGACGGCATTTTGTGATGGGGCATTCTCACTGTGATTTCGACTTACTGTTTGACGACTTTTGTAAAAGAATGTGTATATCATATTCTCTTAATTTAAAAGTCCAATGCGTGTGCGCGATTTTTCATTAAGTTGTTAATTGGTGATTTTTTCAATTAGGGTTTGTGGACAATTTAAGTTAATTATTTGTTGGAATAAATAGATTCAGCTGGCATAGTTTCGTATTTCCTAATGTGATGGGGTTTGTGTCCTGGGAGCAAAATTGTCACACCTGGCTATGTAGATAGGGAAACCGGACAATGTTTGTGTAGAATGGGAGCTGTACGCAGTGAAGTGTTCATAGAGACTGAATACTTTAAGTTAGTCACGGGTCCGAGGAAGTGCATTGATGACCAAAAAGGATTTGATCAGGTGACATGTGGGGTGCCAGGACGCGGTACACGACGAAGAGAAGAAAACCATAGTAACCACGGGAAAAAATATGCAATATTTGAAAGTTGATAAGAAAAATTTCTGTAATCGATTTTTAATTCGATTTTACTAAAAAAAAAAAAATGCCACCGAAATTCTATATGTGCAAATTGATCGGCAATGTGAGCTGTTAGGCTTCGGTAATTGAAAATAACAGAGCTTTAGGTAGAGAACTATCGCTTGAAAGAATGGAAAATAAATATATAATTCTTCGAGAAGGAAATCAGAAAGTACAGTGCGAAGACGTATGTATTTCCGCTATTGTTATACCTGAACGTACCTATTCTATTATTAATAGACTCTCCCACAGATAATAAGTAGTAGTAGCAGTGGCCAGTTGGGCTCAGTGGTGTTGAGTGAGTCTGTCGGACATTGAAGTATCTACCATCACAACTAGATTGCTGCGTCATTAACTCTTATTTCAAGTTCCTAACGTTTTGTATGTCGAACCTAATTTAGGATGACTTATTGAAATACAAGACTCCACTGTGAAAACTACTCTACAACAGCTATCAAGTGTGTACTAAATTATGTGCAAATGTAAAATGAAAAGTAAACTTTATGAAATTCTAACATACTGTAGAAGAAGGATGACATGTAAACATTAAGATCCAAAGCTCAGAGCGAAAATGTCATGAAAACCGGAAAAGCAAAATGACCAAAAAGAGAAGTAACACTTCGGGATAACTTCTGCGAAGGTTCTTTAATGGTACACAAAAGTCAAACAAAAACTAACACATTAACAATAAAAACAACGATATGACGCCTTACTGAAAAGTAATGATGAAGCGTGGAAGATCAAATATCAGGGAAGAATTTGAACAATGGATGGAAAATGCAATATCGATATCCGAAAACGCATTGGACAAGCAAAAGACTCTACAAGCAAAGCAAACTATTGATAAACCGCTGAATTCCGTTAGAAACAAAGAAAAGTGCTGTGTTGTAATGCGATAATGATCATCTTGTATGGCAGTGAATGTTGAACAAACATTCCACGGATGAAGAAAAATCTAGAGGCAACAGAAATGTTGTTACTGAAAATTACATGGAAGGAGCTTGTAACCAACAATGAAGTCTTAAAGAAAATGGCGACAGAAAGACCACATATATTCAGAATCAGGAAAATACATTTGAAAACAAGACAAATAATCAGGAACGTGGCTTGGAAAAGTTAACCCACACGAAGTATATTGATGAAAAGAGAGATCCTTGGAAGGCTGATTGTCACTTACCTGATGAGCCTGCCTTTATGGTTACCAGAACAGAGGGTGCTGGCCTTAGCAAAGGAAGAAAAACTGTTAAGTGTCACACGAGATAGGAAGTTGTGAACAACCATGAGCGCCTGTATCCGGAATAGAAGCCGAACATAAAAGATATTTCATGATGACTCAAAAGCGATTATGCCAGAATGTTTATCTGATGTTTTTCCAAATAATTATATAAAGATGATTGCCTGAAAATTAAGCAAATTTACGCACTCATTTATGATATGAGCTTCTATGTCAAGTAACGAAGCAGGATAAATTGGCAATTATTACCTCAATAGCCATATCATCGGCGTTCATTTGAATGTTTCTCCTTTTCTCATTATCTTGATCGAAAATAAATTTGCTGATTGTGATGTATACTTCCAGGAAATGTATCTTGCCAAAAAGCATCGAATGTTTCTTCTTCTTCTATACGTCCTTTACTTGCAGGAGGTTGGTGATTATGGCTCTGTACAATTTCCTATACTTTGTAACTTTTTTCTGTTTGTTATCTCTCTTGATCCGCTAACGCTTTATAGAGAGAGAGAGAGAGAGAGAAAATATAAATTGTAATTCTGTATTAGAAAATATTTGCGTGGATTCATATTTTGTAGACGAACATTTACTGCATATGAATTGCTTCAGAAATTCTGTAGATAATTCAATGTTGAAATCTAATCAAATAGCAACAATCACCTTGAAAAATAACTATTGCAATAACATTTAGCCAATATATTATACGTGATTTCATTATAATTACCATTCTTATTATAAATATCTAACGTCGTTATAACAACTATTTACTTTGAAGAATAAAAAAATATATGTATATATAAATGCACTTAGCTTACAGTTATCTAGCGAGCTCCGTGCACGGATTCCTATAATTTAAAAGTATCATTTTTTTAATCTACAACTAATAATAATGTATTGATAATGCCTAAAGGATTAATAGGTCGAATTTACTGCTTATGTCTACCGAACGCTCCTTTGTGGCCGATCGGTAAGGCACGCCAGCGTAAATGACGGTTCCGTATAGGATGCAGGTTCGAATCCTGTCAAAGGACGAATATTTTCTATGAAAATTTCTCGGACATTCAGGCCGGTAAATTTTATTTAATACTGTTTATTATAAACAGAGCATTTACTTAAATACTTGTATCTATAAAAAAAGAACGTTAAACATAAAAATGTCTTTAATAAATAAATTGTTGTCCATTTCTTAATATATATATATATATATATATATATATATCACAGAATAAGGAAACATTTACTACATAAAATTCATGCATAATAACAATAATAATATCGATAATAGAATTAAATTTATACACGTCCACACTATCATATCTCCAAATTTGCCGATACACATGATTTTTTCTTCAATACTTAAGTCGTACATCTAACCAACACATCAAAACACGTACCGGTATCAGCAAGTCCCTAAGATCAAGTAGATATATAATGCGCACAAACCCTTTCCTGTCTTTCTCCCAATACTACCGTTAGAAATTATACAAGCAAACACAAACAAACAAACAAACACACAAAAATACCAACTATAATCCGGACACGCGAACACGCACTCAAACACCACAAGACAAAAACAGGAGAGATCTACCTGAACAATGAAAAACCAAACGACGCATAACATAAAGTAAAGGAACTTTCTCTTTCAAAACTCATTTCCCGAAAATTCTAATGAAGCTTGAATAAAAGAGAAACATTAATTTAATAAACGTTATCTATCTGTTCCTTACATGTCCTCTTAGATTTTACTCCCTATTTGATTCAAATTCTTCCACACATACATTTTAATACATTTTTTTACGGAAAAATAGGGACTCACACTATACAAAGGTAAATATCTTAAAGATGTTAAAATCATGCATTTTCGGTAACAGGTTACACTATACGCAGATAAATATATATATTAGGGCGTGTGCTTTAATCTCCTAATTTTGGAGTTGCTGTGTACAAAAAGACCATTTCATAAAATATGCCCAGGATCATGTTTAGTTTTGCATAGTTTGACTACGGTAAACCTTCTATTATTGTCCAGGAGCTGACGTGGCATTATACACGAACGATATAAAAAAAGTAAGGTTTTTCACAAAAATTCAGTGGACACGCAATAAAGGAAGTGGGTTTATGCACGAGTATATGCGGTACTAGGGATTTTTGCATCCTAATATGGTCTTAATTTACAAATACCAAAATGATTGAGTGTTTATTAAATACATATCTGACTCTATCCGAAGGAATTCCAAAATACTCTTCAACAACATAACCAAAAAGAATAACCTTTCTACAGCCATTAATATTTAAACGCCTGGTCATGCAAATTCGTTTGGCCATTTTCTCTGGAAGATCACACTCCGTCGGTATGACTATGTCCTCTGAATGTTGCGAACCGTAGTGAGAATCTGTCATTTAACAAACTGCACAAATTCTCAAGGTATTAATTCGTGGGTAACGATGTTGCTGAAGCCACAGGAGTTGGACTGGAAGAAGCTGTACCCTGAGAACGAGGCTGGTGTTTGGTCTGAGCTGCAACGCTACACAATCATGTTCACATAATTCAAAAATACGCGCCGAAGGGGGTCGTCAGTGATGTAATTTGACTTCGTTTATCAGGGAGTTTTGGGTCTTTCAACATCATACATCCTGCCACTAAGTCGACCCAATCAGGGGAGAACAATACCTGATTCCCCCTCGCTATCAAACGCTAACAGCTACTCTGAGATTTTTAATGAATTAGACAAAAAAGAGCACATTTTCCGCACACCCGATTGGATGTTTGTAAAAACCAATCCGCTGCGCGGACTATCTTTTAAATGTTCCACGCTGGGGATTGGCTTCTTTTTTCAGTGAATAGCAATTTCAATGGATAACCGAGGAGATAATCTAACATTCCTATTTTGAACATTGTCGTTAGTTGTTTATCCATCGAATGTCTCGATGATGTTTCAAGGATCTCGCCGATGTCTACATCGAATTCGTGCCAGGCGTGTTTGTCACTGGGGGTCATTTGATCTTTCTTCGAAATGTAGTATCAGCCTCCACTTGTCCTCTGCTTGGAGGAACTGGGCACTGTGGTGAACTTCCGTGCCCTCCATTTATGCGTCTCACCAGGAGAAACTTCTGCGCGCTGTGTTGGTTCGATAGCATTTGACACTTCACTTTTGCCTGGTGTATTTTTAGCCTCGGATATTTTTAAATATCTTTCCACATGGTCATGTCAGTCTCGTTTTCCGTAGATGCGTATTCTGGTTCGTTTCCGTTTCATCCATCCTAATGGAGATCTCATTTTCCCTTCCTCTCGTGATCCCCTGGGGTATTTATTCGCATGTGTTCATGTAGCATGTACTGAACTGCGTAAGTTGGGTTGAGCCACCCCATATATATATATATATATATATATATATATATATGTGTGTGTGTGTGTGTTGTGTGTGGGTGTGGGTGTGTGTGTGTGTGTGTGTGTGTGTGTGTGTGTGTGTGTGTGTTCTTAGGTAAAAAATTCCTTGCTATATAATCCAAGTGAATCCTAGTAATATAAAACTGATCCAGAAAAAATGATCGATATGATTTATTTATACCCAGCACTATAATTAATAATCTAACAAATCGTTTTACCTCATATGTGGAATAGGGCATTTTTCGGCAAACGACGAAAGTGGTCGTCTGTCTTTTTCAACCCCACTGTCGAATGAAGTTCACGTCTTTAAGTTTAGAGGAATGAGCATATATATATATATATATATATATATATATATATATATATATATATATATATATATGGAAGAGGTTATAGATGTTCCAACGAGAGAAAAGTGAATGTTTTAAAAGAAGATAAACCGCAAACGTTTTTGTTTTAAATGTGGATTTTTTTATTTTAAAATATATATTATATTCGGTTTCCGAAAATTCTACTACATGGGTTTCTGGTTTTGCGACATTCTTCTAGCAACGAGTAGATATTTCCAGTTATTATGAAAATAAATATTTTGCGTGGTAGTAATGCCTCTCTTGGAAAATAGAGTATAATATATATTTTAAAAAAACGACATTTCAGCCCGAAACTTTTGCGTTTTATAATCTTTTTAATATATATATATATACATATATATATATATATATATATATATATGTGTGTGTGTGTGTGTGTGTGTGTGTGTGTGTGAAATACATTAATTAAAAGAAAGTGGGAATTTATAAACTTTATAATTATAATAATATTTATAATTACTGCTGATTTTCCAACGCTCACCAAGCCTGGATTGAGTTCTTTAGGTCACTGGAGTATTTATGAAATATTAAATGCGAAAAAATTCTCCTTTCTCTCTGACGGCGTCGATATCCTAGTGGTTATTATCTCCGGCTGATGCCATATCGCTCGGGTTTTGGATCCTGCTTGAAGCGATCAGATGTCTATCTACACTGATGAGCTGTGAATCAGCGAAATAACAGTTTTTTTTAATTGGATATATATATATATATATATATATATATATATATATATATATATATATATATATATATATTCAGTGTCCAAAACGAATGTTTTTCTGTTCTAACATCATTTTCAAAAGTATGCATTTCTATTACGATTTTGCTGCTGATATTTCTCAACAATTATTGCTTTAGGTTAACTTCGGTATATTTACAAATTATTGATTATGTTACTGCCTTTCAATTCCTTTTTCTTTCTTTTCCTGTTTGTTTTAATTTTCCTCGAGATTTCATTTCCCTAATAATTTTTTATTGTATATAATTTTCTTGCATAAATCGATAAATTAGTTTTTCTTTTCCTTTGCGCCAAGAATCGCGCGATAATTTAATGAATCTAAATTAACTAATTATCGTGTTCACAGCATGCACTAATCAATCTTAGCTTTGTTTTGATCTCATTAAAATTCTTCATTTGAATTCGGTCATTATTTGCTCATTTCAGTTTTCAGTTAGTGCTCATAAACTCTGAAGGGAAAAACGAACCATTTTGTTTATCTTTGATTGTCATCCCAGCTAAATAACATGAAATATTCTTTCTCCTAGTTATAAATAAAAAATAAAACACCTGCTATCTTTCAGATAGAAATACAGGTTTGTAGACTTGTCGCAGCAGACGTCGTAGTGTTCTATGAGCATTTAAACTTATCGTTGCAAAAATATTGAGAAATAATGAAAATGTATACATTGACTTGATAAAATGTATATCTGCTTAAGAATATTTATTTAATACAACTATACCATAACTTCATGTATACAGACACACAGATTTTGGCAAAGATCGTACTTCTAACATTGTGTACTTAAGAATTAGAAACAAACAACTATACTAAATAAAAGAAACCACATCTTCTGACGACAGCAACAACTAAAGTGGATAGCACATGTAACTCGAATAGAAAATAATGACATAATCAAGATGAACAAAATGAAAAATTAGTCGAAAGAAAGAGAAGGATAGAGAAAGGGAGGTGACGGAAAAGGTCAAGCCAAACAAATGAAATGTCAGACACTATCAATATATCACAGGCCCTTTAATGAACTTTTGAACTTGCTGACTATTCAGTGACCACGTCTTTCTTTCATTCCTTCTTTCATGATTTACACTTCCTTATTTTAATTAAAGATTCGCCATTTTTGTAATTTAAACTCAAACAGGCTTTATATAAACTGATTTGTTTGCATTCTCAGATTGAAAAGAAAACAAGTAGAATATATTTCTAAAGATTACCTGCCTTTATAGAACCTGTTCCTGAAAGTTTCAATGGCTAGATGCCATATATATATATATATATATATATATATATATATATATATATATATATATATATATATATATTATATGAAAAAAACCTGAATAATTTAATCTATATGTTTGTTCCTCGTTAAATCCTTAACCAGTTCAGGCTGATGACCCCATGTGGTGAAACCTAGGTAGGTAGTATCTGGCTCATTAGGATTGTGTACATATATATATATATATATATATATATATATATATATATATATATATATATATATATATATATAGTGTATTAGGCAGATTAATATTCAAACATATATCAAATATAACAACTAATGTCTTTTAAGTTTGATCATGAGCCCTATAAGATGTAATCACTCTGATGATGGCTCATATGAGCTGAAATCTTACATCGAGGAACATTTTAAAAAGTAATATCTAAATGTTGGACAGTCTTTGTCTTGATTTCCTCCCGAAATAAAGCAAATATATGAAGCTTTGAACACCTCTTGATCGAGCATAATAGACATTCGTTGTCTGTTCTATTTAACAACATATGTCTGAATGTGTATGTGTGTATGTGTGTTTGTGTTGTGTTTTACTCGTTAACTTTATTGAATATTCAGATTTCAATAAACGCATTATTTTTTTTAATAATTCGTAGATTTATTTATTTTCGTCTACTGGTTTAACTATTTGATGAATCTCATTAAAGAAAATATACGCACTCCGGTTTTTTTTTTTTTTTTTGCATTCCCCATGGGAAGATGGAACTGTTGTTAGATCCACGGTGTTTTTACTGACTCACCCACGAAAATCCTTTTCCGACCAAGCAAATCTGAATAATGCCTTTAGGCGAAGTCCTCCTCGTCAGAAACACTCGTAGTTACATATCTGCTCTGTTTCGTATCTAAAAGTAAACAATGTAATTCCAAAAGAAGTAATACATATATTTTTTATTTGATTAATCCGACAGATTTTGTCTCTTTAAAACTTACTTTTAATGGATACTCATGTTTGAGGAGATGATACGTTCATTTCAAGTACAGTGGGACACAGGTTCAATTCTTTCCGGAGAGCGCATATTTTTCTTTAAAAGATTTCTTGAATATTCAGACCGACAGACGAAAATAAATAAATATATATTTTAATAAACGTAACATCTAATCAAATATGATTATTCACTAAAATAACATTTAAAGTGATAAAATATTTCGGATTAACAAATAATACCTCCATTATACATAAAGGTTACGAAGGTTAAATTGTCGCTATATTATATATTTGATTTTGCGCATGCGTATTGTCTGTTTTGAATTTTATCAACAGCACACTATATTGAACACCGTCTGTGAGGAAAAACCAACAACACACAATTCACTCCCCCAGAAACTTAAAGACGGCATGCTGTACTTTTTGGCATTCGCACCGGAATCTCGGACACGAACATTTTTGAGCAGAATGTAGAGGATTCGGAAAGAGTTGGATGGGTTTAATGATGATTGTGAACGTGCTTGGAGTGATCACTAGTGATCGCAAAATTATGCCTCCATTTGTCTACCCACAGGGCCTCAGATTCAATTAGGAGGCCTACATAAACTACCCTCTGCCTTTCCATAAGATATTGCACCATGCCACAAAGCAAGAGGACGCAGTCGGGGCTGTCAGAAAATATCTTCGACCACATCATACCTTACAACTGGCAACCTAAATCCCCATACTTTAACATCATTTCTTACTATGTGTGGGGCGCAGTTAAAAGAGAGAACAAAACTCCTTGTAACACCCAAGATTAACTGAAGGCAAAGATTATGACAGCATTTACCAACGTAAACAAGGAGGCCGCCCAGATGAGCTGCAGGTGATTGCAAAGTCCTCTCAAAGTTGCGATTGAAGCAAATAACGATTTTATTGAATAAACTTACCCTTTAGTATTTCAAGATATTTCAAATTAATTTTAATGCAATTTTCGTAAATATTTTTGTTAAAATGGGATGTAAGTATTATTTTCATTTTAGCGTAAATTAGACGACAACTTTATCATTCACACACTATATATATATAATAGCAACATGAACCGGCGTTGCCCGTGCTTGACTCCAAAATCGTACGACTCATACAGCAATCGCTATCACTTGACTTAAATTATTTTTGCCATTCTACGCCTTTAAAGGAGTGCCCTTTGCCGTGCTGATGTTGCTACATGCCTTACTTCTTGCCTATTTCACACTGCGAATTTTTTCTAAGCTCTATACTAAACATTAAATCTGTTACGAAAAAATAACTAAACAAAATAACCACAAAACGATCAGCTTAAAAAAAGTGACTCGTAACTGGAAAAACCGAATGAAAAAAGAATGTTAACAACAAATACTTTCTCACACCCAACCCAGTTCTGCGGAATCAGAAACAACGTTGAGTTTAAGTAAGCGAATGAGCCAATTGGAGTAAAGTGCCATGCAGATTTAAATTTTTCCCACTTGTGACGAATGCAGCTATCGATCTTTTTTGCATGCTAGCATGCTAGTTAACATTCGTGCCAGCCAGCTCTCACGCTGGCCAATAGAATCTTCCTGTCTATTCGTGGCAGCCAGCTATAGGCTCTCAATTTGGCCAGTAGAAAATGGCCGCAAAGTACATGAAAACTACCGTAGAAGCAGGAAAAAAATCGATTATTTCCACTGTCGATGGGAGTTGGGAAATGCAAAGTCGGTCTTGGCCTTTCCGCTAACTTGGAGCAAGTGCATGAAAATGTTGGTGCAAATCCGTCGAAAATTGCGACCGTGCATTCGTTAGACACACACACACACAAGTCCTGCCTTATATTATATATATATATATATATATATATATATATATATATATATATATATATATATATATATATATATATATCAATCCTTTGTGTAGAAGACGCGGTTTGTTTGTTTTTTTTCCTCCAAAACCGTGTCCAAATATATATTTTTTTCGGCACTCAAAATGGACAAAACCGGGCAAATTGGATTTATTTATTTACTGGGGACATAATATCTATCAAATTGTTTAACGATTAAAAAAAAAGAAGCAAACAAATTAATTTTTCTATCGTTTTATTATCTCAGTATTTATTGGCTATTTAACGGCATTATTCTTCAATAATTATTATCACGTTTTCTTAATGCTTATGAATCACAAAATAAAGAAATTCATAAAAAAAACATTAACCTAAACTCACGAATCATTTTATTCAATAGCCTCGTCATATCGAGACATTCATATGGATTTCATTCATACCGCTAATCTCGTTTAAAAATATCTATCTCTGCTGTGCACAACAGCTTTCCCATATCAGTGATTAAAATGGCTTTTATTGTGTACCATCCGGCTTCGAACCTCGTGGATTGGCTCTACAGAATCACAAACAAATAACTGTAGCAATTAAAAGAACCACATCACTTGACATCATTTAACAGCAGCACAACTGAAATGGATCAAACAAGTAATACGTATAGAAAACAATGGTATATACAAAATCTTGACATTCTCTATTGTTTCAAACGAAAATTAAGGAAGTACATCCTCATCAATAAAGAAAAGTGTAATTACAGTTGATTTTAGAAACTTTTTTCTTATATTTTTTTTCTTTTTAGAGATCGATTTTATAAATTTCAACCAAAATAGCACTGAATGCTTTGTCAGTTAACACCGAATATTTGCTCATTAAGAAAAAGATAATACTATTACCTTTATTATACCAAACATTATACAACCTTTATTCGAAGCTAATCTCCATTTTGTCAAATAAGATAAGAATGTGCTATGGAGTTGCTTCATATTTAAAGTTCATTCTGCATGGGAAAAAGCGGACCAAGTTCATATTTATTTTCCCGTTTCATCAATTCTATTGGGATAGACATGAATAGAGTTTTCTCCGAAGCTGTTCCCGTCATTTAAATTAGTCTTCTTCTGTGCCCTGTGTCCTTTCAAGCATTGGAGATAATGATTCTTTATAAATTCATGTCTTTATAGCTCTTAATTAATGTTTTCTTTTTATTTTCCGTTGTATCTTCTGAAACTTATTCCACATACATTAACCCAAGTTCGCTAGTTAGGTTAGGTGATATTTTCCTTTGGCCATCTTACCTCCAGTCTGTCCTGTAAGTATCAAATTTTCCAAGCCTCCTTTCCTCAGTATATGCTTTAGTCATTTCAGCTGTCTGTTCTTGGTGTTAAGTATCAGTGACTTTTTGTTTTTATTTTTTCTAAAATTTCATCGTTGCACACGTGTTCAATCCATGTTATTTTCAGCACCCACCTGTATAAACACGTTAGGTAAGCGTTCAGTATTCTTTTCGTTGTTTCTAAGGATTTTTTTTTCTGTTTCTTAATATTTCGTTTAGCTTTTGGAAGGCATTTTTCAATATCCCAATGCACCTTGGTATTTCAGTGCCAAACTTTCCATAAAACGAACAGCCCATGATGTAACTCACATCTCATGAGATTTCCAACATCCACATTTTGTATAGATGGATTGATAATACATATCATTTAAGCTTTCTTTATTTGCTTCTGAGAAAATTATCCTGTTTCTTCAAATTAATATATGATAATCATATTCTACAAAAATTAGAAAATTAACTTTTGTTTCCATATGAAGACATATGAAGACATATGAAGAAATATAGTATCCATAATTTACTAAGCAGTGCGTCACTTAGCTAGATCAAATGCACTTTAGCATATTTTCATATTTCTTAAATTATTTCAGGCAATCCAAATTATCTAATAAACAATTTTATCGCCAGTGTAAAATATTTTTTCTTCCTTGACATTACCAATAGCCTAGAAAATTGCGTAAGCTTCAATTAGATTAGTCCAGCAAAAGCGGTTATAAAATAGAGGAACGAAAATTAACGTCATCCGGATTCCTAACTGATTTATCTCCCTTGAAAGTGGGCCTTCGAAATCCTGGATTTTAACACTATACAAACATTGAAATCTGGCGCCCGGCCGGCGGAAGGCAACAAGAACAACAATGATAATAAAACTTTACAATAAGCCCTAAGAAAACAAACTTTACAATACACACAGACAGAGGAATCGATGCTAATCGCTCAGACATCATGATCAAAGACCACAAAATGTGTTTTCATATTGACATGGCAGACTCTGCAGATTGTAACTTATATTTGAAGATATTCAAATATGTATAAAATTATCATGTTCTGCAAGTGGAAATCTCCAAAATATGGTACATGAGGGCATCAATAAATCCAGTTGTAATTGAAGCAATCGGATTGATTTGAAAAGGTCCCAAGAGACTCATCGAAGTGATTTCTGGTAGCCCATTACTTAAAGAAATGCAAAAAACTGTACTCACAAGTACGAAAAGTTTTATCTATGTGAAGTGTGTGATATTAGGTCGTTGATTTTTTACAAAAGTGATCAATGAAAAATTTTACATGACGCCATTGCTGACCTTAAGACTCTGATTTGAACCTAGAAGAAAATGTATATACAGCAGAAATCACAGGAAATAATAATGATAATAATAATAATAATAATAATATATAATAATACAATATAGTATATATAACTTATATAATATAATATAATAATAATAATAATAATATATAATATAATATATATATAATATATAATGATATAATATATATAACATATTTAATATATAATATAATTATAATAAAATATGTAATATATATAACATATGATAATATGATATATAAAACATATAATATAATATAATAGTAATAATAATAATAATAATAATAATATATATATATATATATATATATATATAATATGAACAAATATAGTCTCAAGATATGCTATATTTATGGGATAAAGTGCTCAATATCAGAGATAGAGCGTGTGTAAATAGTAAATTAAACATAGAAGTCAACACTTAGAGGCGCCAACCTGTTTCATGCTAGATGCATGTCTGGCCACGATTGCATCTAGATTGCATCTAGCATGAAACAGACGGTCGCCTCTAAGTGTTGACTTCTATGTTCACTTTTATATTTATATAATATATTATATATAACATATATAATAATAATAATAACAAAATTATTTTGATCACTAAAAAGTCTCCTATATATTTTGCCACTCATGCGAAAATGATGAGAAATAAACTATACACGCTTTCTTTAACCTTCGTTTTCTTGTGTTCATTCCTTGTCTTTCTTTTTCATTTTAATGTAGTCATGATGACAAAGACGTGAACTTCACGTCTCACACTTCACTAGGCAGACTTTTTAGTGTCACGAGGAGACATCTGCTGATGCTGTCAATTTAACTTCATTTTACTTCTTATTTTGAATTTTGTATTTTTTTTTTATTCTACTGTTTAAGTGAGAACGGATTCTCCCTTGTTTTGCAATACTTATAATTTACAACAATTCAACAATTCATATTTATATAAGAATCGTAGCTGTCATGTTTGGTTCTCTACAGCGAAAAATAATACTTTTTAAACCTAGATAAAATCCAGAATGACAAATGAGGATTTTTAAGGGAAGTTCAACATCAACGCGCGTGCGCACGCACACACACACACACACACACACACACACACACACACACACACACACACACACACACTTAAAGTAATAAATGACTGTCTTAATTCTTTGGCACATTTTTTTATCAATTTGTTATTGTCCAAGATGTTACAAAATGCTGGGGTTGGGCCAGGGTGGCAAACTGCTGGTCAGAAAATCACGAGGTCGGGGAACCGTGACAGTGATGGATTGCTTTTGTCTAAGTTCTGGATCTAAGATCAAAGCGGCAAAAAGAGCGTAGAGGGCCGCAAGAATTTAGAAGAGTCAACACACCACCCGCATCCAGATGCCTTAAAGAGGCTAGCCAGCACGTGGCAAAATGCCAAGCCGGATCCGTGTACTTTCTCCTAACCGTCACCCAACCACACCCTCCTAGAATCGATACTACCACTTCTGTTTCTCTATAGGAATAGAAATCTTCCTTCGTTGATACAGTATATGATGTGGCGTTGGTATCTGAAGGACCGAAGCCAGTGTGGACTCGTGACGTAACAAAAACACATCGAAATATTTATTGTAGGCTACAAAAGACAATGCGTTGTTATAACTATTGGTTTTTCAATCGGAATTATTCTATTTAATGCCTCATTGTTATTAAATCAGGATGGATAACACAGCTTCAATCAATGAACATTCTTTTTGTTACTATAACAACTAAATATATCCTTAGTAAGTAGGGAAGATCAGGCTGTGGGACTGAAACAAGTAGATAATTGTCTGCACGTCGGTCAGCTTTTTATACCATGTTCATTATATCATGGCTTCTGTCTCACTAGTTCGTTTTATTAAATTACATACCTAACGTGCTCTGTTGGTTATATTTACGGTTGCACATGTATACCGAATCCACTCAAAATGAAACGCTTCCTTTTATTTTGACGAAAATAAAAACGGATAAATTAAGTACAAAAACTCCATTTGAGAGAGAAATATACGAGCTACAAAGAATTGTTCTATCACATAATCAATTTTCTCCATGGTCAATTCAGGCATTCCAGAGCGTCCTGAGTAAGACGTTAACTACATCCACGTCCTGGGTAAGACGATAAACTACGCCCAACAGCAAGGTTTTGATGAGCGTGGAACCACCTCTTAATCGCTGGTGTTCCCAGGTCCTCCTTGACCCAGAGTCGTAGCATCTGTTAGTTTCCCAGCTATGGGCAAATAGTTAACACCCAAACTTGTGTAAAGATAGGTTTTAATACAAGAAGTACTTTGTAATAAAAAATTATTACCAGCAGTAATTTTTGAAGGAAAAATTATTATCAGTAATAAATTAAAAAAAAATACCAGCAATGCAAAGAGTTATACATTATTTGAAAATAAATATGACCAGCTATAGATTTCTTGAAGGAAAAATATTCCCAGAAATATATTTTTAAAGAAAAACATATTACCAGCAATAAAACTTTTGTCGGCATTGAGGTTGATATGACGTAAAACAAAATAAACCATACTAAACCACTCAGGTATTCACGAATGATCTGTCCTAGTTTTTATTGCAAAATTATTGTTATTAATGACCTGCCTAGAGCCTTCGCAAATCATTAGTAAACACCTATGTTGATGATACGACACCTTATGGAAACATCTCCAAGAATAATGTTGACCCGAACGTCGGAGCTGATCTCTCCTGTTGACGCAACTCTAAGAGGGCATTGAGAAACTGGCTTTTAACTGTCAATGCCTCCAAAAACAATCTAGTATCCTTTCATGAATCACAGATCAGTAACAGAGATTTCACCAGTCACAATGAATGTCAGATCTCTCAATAATGCTCCTTCCTGCGCACATTCTAATAAGACTCAAGTTCACTCCAGATTTCAAATGGAGTACTGCTGCCTAATATTACTGTCCAGCCTTGACCGGATTTAAATATGTTTAGGCGCCCTTATGAGGGAGGACATTTTCTACCATGCAATTCTTTTGCCAAAAAAATCACAATATGACAAGCCTGTGTTAATTTTATCGCTGTGTCCATCACAAGAGATCGGAAGATCTCCTTTCATTAATTCTACGAATTTCGCCCTTTAAAACTATGATCTACTAAATTGCATAATTTCTCTTTAATACAATTATAAGGAGAACGTTCCACTTGTGTCGCTTGTTTCTACACCGTGGCTTTGTGAAACAGACTACCACTTCGATGATTCATCGAACTATTCAAGTCAAGTGACAATCATTACCTATCTACCATATCCACATAATCTTTACTTAAATGCATATAATGCACCCCATTTAGCAACCCTCTTTCTTGAGTAGCTCTTCAGCCTTGTATTGGGTCAACGCAATTAAAGTTATATAATAACTTTCATTGACTATGTAATTTAGTTATAAACGAGAGGCTTTAGTCGCATATATTGTGCTGTTGTGCAGTGCGGTGCTACTAAGAAATTGGCTTGTCATGGCCATCGCTGACGGCACTGTTAAAGCACATTAACTACCACCGTTTACTTGTCTTTACATATATTGTTTAATCTCCATAACGATATGTCAATGACACTAACCTGTGCATTTTGTTCATTTTCTTTAATACCTCTAGTACGTTATGGCTATTCTGGGGTAAGTTTATTTTTTAGTTTTTTACTTATTGCATTCTCCATGATCATGACTCCAGAATTGTCCTCCTCCCCGACAGACTATTTAAACATATGCAGGAAGAGAATATATGGATTCATATTAGGAATGCAACAACTTCGTCCAAAATTTCAAATCAGTTTTCAGAAATAACGTTTACGACTCCTGCATGTCAAGGGATTGCCAAGATTTTTTTTTTTTGTGGGGCGGGAGATTTAAATAAGTGTCGTCTGGATTAGTCTTAACGGTGGAGGTGTTCAAGTGCGGTATTCAAATTATAAAATAATCTTGCTCTTCGCCAGGAATATTTATGTAAGTTTAATAAACGTGAATAAAAAATAACAGTACAGTAGAGAAAATTATTTAAAAAATAATAAGCTTGCCACGACAAAGAAACAAAGGAGCGAGATGTGGAAATGGATGGACATAATTAAAACCGTCCTTCAATTGCATTTGAGGCAGAAGAATCCTCCTTATTAATGAGTGTTATGTGAGCATGTTAAATTCATCTAAGATTCTACGTCTAGACAGTTATATTTTTCTCCGGTACCTATCATTATCGATCAATTACTTCAATAAAATTAGTGTGGAGAAAACAAAATATTTTAGCACTCACTTATTCGATATAGCTCTTATGACTTGTCATTCAATAAGCTCCTGTTTATATCAAGGTCTTATTTTATTATCAGTCGCGACATTTTATTCATTTGACTACTTCCTAGAATTGTCCCATAGTTTAAAGGACCTGGTAATCCTCAGCGGTCACTGATGGTGTTGAACTTCGGTGATCGGATGTGAACGTTTTCAACATGATATGGTCGTAAGATAAACTGCTTGGGTCTAAATACTATTGATCTCTTTTTGTAAATTTTCATGTGGATTAACGTTTGGTTGATTCATTTATAATGTGTTATTTCGAAATAATTTTGAAAGGGAGATTACTTTTACAGTTTCTAAGTTGTTAAGCAATGAATTTACTGCTTTTTAATGGACAATTCTGAAAATGCATAACGATTATAAAAATAACACAGCGCTAAAATGTCTTCACCTTTCTAACAAAAAATACATATCAAATTAGTTGGTGTTTTCTATGATTCTCTTAGATTAATAAGAGAAAATAGTTTCTTTATATAACGTTTACTTAAGATGTTTAAAAAGTATTTCATATATTATTCAATTCACATCATAAGTTTAAACATAAAAAATTGTTACGGTAATTATCACTTTTTAAACGTTTAAAAGATATTCAATGAATTATATTTAGACATGGCTATATGTCACAAGTAATGTTACCCTCCTACGTAAAATTCTAGTAGTAGTTGTTGAAAGCAGGTTTGAAGGGAATGGGAGAGAAGTTGTAGCGGGCACTCCGAGCGGCCCCGTATCACAGAAAGGTGTGAACGAGGTCACAGGAGGCCCGCTGACATTTTTGAAGACGTTAAATCTGACAGTGAAACAATATAGACGACAGAACGAGGATATGTATGATAAATGTTAATTTATTCAGGGAAAGAAAAAGGAAATAAAGATGGTCGGAACGGTGGAGGTGCAGAAGTTTTAGTGCAGGCATCGATGGTCGAGGTTGGTGTTGGTAGTTGCTAGGATCATCGTTGTTGGGGGTTGAAGCTGATGTGGGTTGTTGCCAGGATGATCGCTTGGTGGTTGTTGAAGTTGATGTTGGTTGATGCCAGGATGATCGTTGTTGAAGCTGAGTCGTTGCCGGGGTGCCAACTTGTTGCTGTAGTTCGTGTTGCCAACTTGTTGGTTGTCATTGCCGGGATGCCAACTTGACGTGTTGGGAAGTGGGGAGAGAGAGAGAGAGAGAGAGAGAAAGTTCCCAACTATCGTCAAGTTGGCAGACAAAAGAAAATGGGAGCGTAACTTAATACACAGCCCGTTGAACGGCATCCTTGGCCAATGAAGGCCAAGGGGCCTGCGTAGCCGACCGTTTCGGTCGCCGACCGCCTCCACGAATCTAGCGAGAAATCACTGTCTTGTGACAAGGGAGACCAGCAAGAGAAATTGGCTAAGCTAACCGAAAAGTCATAGTTGTAATATAACTTAACTAAAAAGAGGATTAGCTAGTCCCTCCGACGTGTTAACAGTGTGTAAGGAGCATGAATGAGAGGTCAAGGTCGAAATGATCTGTTCCTCTGACGGTTCAAGGATAGAAGGAGGAGGTAATGCCGACAAAGTATAGTAATACGAGCCGGGATACAACCAGTACATAAAGCCAAAACGCTTGACTTTTACTCATGGCGCTAAAGTAGTTCAGAAATATCTATATCGTCAGATGTATACAACCGTTTCCTAAGATCAATAGTGAAAAAATGATTTGAGCGTGATTTTGGCAAAGATTGTCCTTCTTTTAACATTGTGTACTAAAGAATTAGAACAAACAACTATACCAAATAAAAGAAACCACATCTTCTGACGACAGCAACAACTAAAGTGGATAGCACATGTAACTCGAATAGAAAATAATAACATAATCAAGATATACAAGATGAAAATTAATCGAAAGAGAGTGAAGGAGAGAGAAAGGGAGCTGAAGGAAAAGGTCAAGCCAAACAAATAAAATGTCAGACACTATCAATATATCACAGGCCCTTTAATGAACTTTTGAACTTGCTGACTATTCAATGACCACCTCTTTCTTTCATTCTTTCTTTCAGGATTTACACTTTCTTATTTTAATTAAAGATTCGCCATTTTTTTTTAATTTAAACTCAAACAGGCTTTATATAAACTGATTTGTTTGCATTCTCAGATTGAAAAGAAAACAAGTAGAATACATTTCTAAAGTTTACCTGCTTTTATAGAACCTGTTCCTGAAAATTTCAATGACTAGATGCAACTGTGGTTCTCAATGAAATATTGTCATTACACACACACACACACACACACACACACACACACACACACACACACACACACACACACACACTTGTGTGTGTGTGTTTGGAATATATATATATATGTGTGTGTCTGTGTGTATGTGTTTGGAATATATATATATATATATATATGTGTGTGTGTGTGTGTGTCTATGTGTTTGGAATATATATATATATATATATATATGTGTGTGTGTGTGTGTGTCTATGTGTTTGGAATATATATATATATATATGTATATATGTGTGTGTGTGTGTGTGTGTTTGTATGTGTTTGGAAGTAGTAATGGTACAATGTTAGTATTTTTATAAATGAACATGTATTTATTTTTTCGCTATTCTTCGATTACGTCATTTTAAATACGTTGATTTAAATGTATGGTTTTATTTGATAACATTTAAATGTACACCGTTTAAAAATATCGTTAAATGTGTCCTGAGATTTTCATTTATTCATAGCTCTGTCCTTGCTTAAAAAGGCTGAGAAACACTGGCTAAATATTACAATTGATATTATTTCTACGTTAAACAGAAAGCATTTCCATAACAAGCAAATAACGAGGAAGAAATTGTTTGTAACAAATATTAATACCTAAAATGTACAATAGTTTGAGTCTCTTTTCGAGACAATGAAGTATCTCTTAGTTAGGAAAGTTGCATTTTAATGATATCTACACATCTTCCTACAATGGCGAGCTGACGACGTAAACAAAAATAAGGAATAGCCTCTTATCAGCGACGTCCGTAGATAGAAAAAAATAGTAAGTGAAGGGCAACAAACCGCTCCTTTTAATACACTTCCACAGGCTATCTTCATTGGTTCTGTGGTAGTCGAAAATGTTATCTATTTTGAGCCATGGATGGAGACTTTAACCTCCGTGCAGATTTTAACCTCCGCTAGACTCAAGAATATTAATGAATTGGAAGCTCTAATAGTTCAAGTGTTCTACTACTTTAGTCCAAACATTTTGAAAATTAAACTATATAAATTAAAGTTTTCCAATATCAGATTGTTATATTTCTGATTGGTGTATTATATATTCTATGAGCCGTGTCACTTCAGGCCGTAATTTATTTCCGTTTCGCCCTATATGCACTGCGACAGAGTAGTTCTCCAAGACATCATTCCTCTTTATTTGCCCAAGAAATTTAAACCCTCTTCCTAATTCTGAACATAAATCTGCTTTTATTACCTTGTTTCTTACTGACTTACTCGTTACTTTCTCGCTCGTTCCATTTGATTCTCAGTATCATTCGATAGGACAAGATGTCTCTTTCTTCTCGTTTCTTCATCTGTGAGAAGCTTGTCCATCATACACTGCCATACAAATCGATTAATATCGCATATAATATACTCTTTTTTTTTGTTTCTAACATGTTCCAGTTTCATATTACTTTCATCAATTTTTGGAATGAATATTTCGTTAATCCAATACGCGATCGGATCTCGGTGTCGCACTTTCTATCTTCTTTAAATTATTCGGACTCTTGTCCACATCTTTGTCGCCATATTTATTACAATGTTTCGGCCGTTGTACGCTCCGTCTTTCTCCAGGTGGTTGGAATGTCGAACTGAACCCTTTATTTTGCTCACTCTGGTAGACTGTTCTAGTCCGCCGTGCAATATCTAATGGATGTCAGTTATCAGTTATCTCCTGTTAATTCCCCTCTCCAAGTTCTTCAACGCCTTAACCAGGTAGACTAGGATACGATTAAGTAAGTATTATTATTATCTACGCAAAAGTGATCATAATTATTTTCGTTAATTTATATCAACAAATGATTGTAATGTATTCTCACATCAGATAAGTAGCATTAAGAAAAAATACTTGGCCGAAATAATTGTGTTGTTCACGACATGATTAAAAAGATTTACTTAGCTCGTTTTGAAAGCAAGGATCTTTTCTCTCTCACCCACACTCTTACCACGAATGCCTTAATGATTTTCATAGCGCAAATGTATTTCACTTTTCTTCTTTGTACTGTAAGTATGGAAATATTAATAATTATCAAGAAGCATTACGGAAAAAGCAATATCAGATGCAATAATACGTTGTTTACTTACATATTACTCTAAAGCATCAACTTTAAACATATAAATATATAAAATATTATAATTCGAAATTATATAAATTATTATATATCTTTTTGTTCTGTTAATCGAAAATTCAGTTATATACACGAAAGAACTGAAAACTGATGGAATTTTCATCATCAAAGCTGTTAAAATAATGATTAGATATTTATTTTCGCGATGACAAATTGATTTTAAATTTTCTTTTTAAGGATTGAAAACAATTCCCGTTTGCTTTATGTATTTTGGTTTTATAAGATATAAATTAATATTTGTTAAGCATTGTTCTACTTATTTTGACATGTTGCAAATTTTAATGTGCGACCATTTTATGTTTCGGGTTCATGTAAAAGGCAACTTACTCTCAAATGCAATAGGATATATTTTTTTAATAATATAGCAAAGATTGCGTTTCATTCAAATGTTTAGTTCAACAAGTTCCAAGATTTTGAATGCTGCATTATTACTTATGTTTGCACAACAAAAATATTAAAATTTCCCAGAATACATATTGGCACACATACACAAAGTCACACACAGAGACACACACACACAAACGCACGAACACACCCACCAACACAAACTTACAAATACTTTGCAAAGTCAGAGAGAGAGAGAGAGAGAGAGAGAGAGAGAGAAAGAAAGAGAGAAAGAGAGAGAGAGAGAAGTGTATTTTGCTGTTTATGCAGATGTTTCTCAGTTTAAGTTTCCTTCCAATTTTGTTTTGGGTTTTGATTTATTGATTTTGGTTTAAATTTTTATATTCTTTACTGACTTTCTAAGCTTAGTGTTTGGTTTACAATGCACACACATAGATTCATACATACATAAATACACACACACACACACATATATATATACATATACACACACATATATATACATACACACACACACACATATATATATATACATATACACACACATATATACATATACACACAAACACATATATATATAT
>CAHIKZ030000732.1:20000-67500 GCA_903632075.3 Acanthosepion pharaonis | reverse complement strand
ACATTTCAATTCTTTGCAATTTTCTACAAAAAATAGGCTCGCATGTGCTCAAATTTAAATTTTTACATTAGCTTTTATTAACCAATCAGCGATGTTATCCAAAATCTCATTCAAGCTTTCAAATTGGAGAAAACCCTTAGTATCTTTTCTCAAAAGAATTTGAAGATCACCACTAGAAAATGATAACAATATTTTCTCCCCAAAAAATCGAAATTAAAAATTGAGAAATATATTTATAAACTTATAATTCTAACTTTATTAAACCTTACTCTTAACTTCCTGTGATCCGATTTTTTCTCAGAAATAGAGTAACGTAAATTAATAAAACAATATTCAGTACAATTAACGCCCTAAAGCAAAACTGAATTCTCAAATTTTCTTTGTTGCAAATTATTTCTCGTTTTTATAAAATTATTTTAAATACGCCAGTTTTTCATAAAACAAACAAGACATAAACAAAGATTAGTTGTAGCAGCAGTATAAATATTGTTTGGCAATTTTCCTACTGCTGAAATAACATGATATTAAGTAAAATCGCACTTTTCTGCATCACGCATTCATATATATATCTTCCATTTTATGCTAATACAATTTCTTTTGCGTTGTGAAAAGAAAAACAATTTTTAATACGAACTTGTTTGCGAAGAACCTTATAACGTGTTTCTTTTTTGCTTAAAAGAAAACAAAGTTTATTTTTATACTCTTGAATATTTATTTTTAATTCGTAGAACCGTGTTGAAGATTATTTCTTTATTTTACTTTTCACATGCTTTTACATTCCTGTCTATTTGTAACTAACTCTCTCTCTCTCTCTCTCTCTATATATATATATATATATATATATATATATATATATATATATGATCATGATTATCCCTTCTCATTGTTATTTTTATTTTTTTATCTTCATTTCCTTCTTTCTTTCTTTCATGTATTACACTTTTTATTTTGATTAAAGGTTTGCTCTGTTTTGTAAATTAAAATCAATCACGCTCTATATAAACTCTTCCCAGGTTTTCAGATCAAACTTTAGACGTTTTCAAGTTGTCTCTCAATTTGTCTTCGTAGCGTAAGAGTGGCCGTCAAATTGAATGCTTGGAGTCTGGTAGTTGTCCATACAGCACTTTTTTGGAAGACTATGCTCATCCATTCTCACAATATGACCAGAGCGCCTATGTTGCATCTTTGCTAGAATGGTTTCAATGCCTGTGATGTTGCTACATTTCTTCAGTATTGCACTATTCTTGACCTTGTCATCACATTTTATATAATATATGGCACCAAGACAGCGCAGGTTAAAGGAGTCAAATTGATTTATGTGCATGCGGTACAGGGTCCAAGTTTCAACACCATAGAGAAGGGTCGAGAGAACGACTGATCTGTAAATGTCGATCTTTACTCTGAGAGACACGTCTTTGGTGTTCCATGTTCTATGTTTACGATTACGCAATTCTGTACTGGCTCTGGCTATTTTGCATTGGATTTCTCAATGCATTTAGGCTGTTGATCCAAGATATATAAACGCTTCATCAGTTTTTAATGCCGTACCATCGATAAATACGGAGGGGTTTATGAGAGATGGATTGTCTGGTACGAGCTTGTACATCAGCTCAGGCTTCTTTATGTTGATAGTGAGTACAAATGCTTCCGCCTTTTCAGAGAATTTATCAAGGATGTTTTGAATGTCTTCTAGCCAGCGTCATTTGCAAAGAGAAGATCGCGTACCAGCTTCAGGACAAGTTTCGATTGTGCTTTAAAACGTTATTGGATAGACCTCCACGTGTTCTGAACTCAACATTGACCCCTTCACTTAAGTCAGAGAATGCTTTTTCAATCATAGCAGAAAAGAAAAGTACAAAGAGAAGAGGAGCTTGCTTTGTATCGTTGGAAATGAAAAAGGCGTCCGATTGCTCACTTCCCAACCTTACAAAATCTTTCATTCCTTTGTGAAAGGGGATAATAATATGGAGATTATATTCCAGAACACCTAATTTTGACAAACTTTCCATAGAACTGTTCGAGATACAGCATCGAAAACCTTTGTGAAGTCTACAAAAACAACAAATAGATCGTTGTTTAGACATCGGGCTTTCTCCTGAGTCTGCCAGAGACAAATGATCATATCCCCGTTTCCACTACCAGATGGAAAACGGAACTGGGTCTTTGGACATGCCGATCCTGATTCATTAAGCCGTTTCAGGATGACACGAGCAAGGATATTTCCAGCAACCGAAAGAAGAGCTATTCCTGTAATGTTGTCACATTCACATCTATTCCGCTTGCACTTATAAAATGAACAATTAAAACATCCTTATATTGCACTGGAACTTCTCCATTTTTCCACACAAGGTTGAAAAATTCACAAATTTTGCGCATCAAAAGATTGGTGTCATATTTGTATATTTCAGCAGGGATCCCATCTTCGCCGGGGTCTTTTCCATTCGAAAGCTGTTTGATGGCTTTTTGAGCTCGTAGGTTGAAGGTTTAGCAGAAAGGCTTTGCACAACAGGTCTCTGAGGAAGATTGTTTATTACTTCAGCATCAACAAAGGAATGCTGATTTATGACCGTGGTGAAGTGTTCTGACCAGCGTTTGATAAAGTGGTTTTTGTCTGTCAAAAGAGTGTTATCTGAAGACTGGTACTAGACCGCTGGAAATGGGACCCCCCCACTTCAAGTTTTGGTAGAATGATTTGAAGTCTTATCTGTCAGCAGCCTGCTTCAAAGCTTTAGCCTTTGCTGTCCACCATTTCTTCTTCACCTCCCACAATTTTGCTTGAGACTTTCCCTTGGCTGATTAAATGCCCATTTCTTTGATAGGCATCGTTTTGTCTGCCATCCAGACCAGATGACATTTATGCGTGTTTTAAAAAAGAGATTTAAATTCAGGATTGTTTGAATCAAATCAGTCTTGATGGTTTCGCTGAACATACCCGATTGTTTCTTTTGCCTAGTCATACTGTATGTTTTGTAAGGTAAAGTTTTGAGGCACACAATGTTTGGAAAGAGTTTAATGTTTCCCTGTTTTTCAGCTTCGTAATGTCTACCTTCCTTGGCGGTTTTTCTCGATTCTTTCTAACAGGCTTCTTCAAATGCAATGCCCTATGTGAGCAAACAATTTTGTGATCTGTCCAACATTGACCGATTGCTTGCGATTGCATAAAGTTTATGTCGTGGTGATCACGACCAAGAACGAGGATCTAGTCAATAAGATGGTAGTGCCCTGATCGAGGATGTCGCCATGTAGTTTTGACATTGATTAGTTGTTGGAAAATTGTGTTTTTGATTACAAGATCGAATTCACTGCAAAAAGACAGCAGCAATACTCCAATAGAATTTTATTTACCGACGCCACGTTTTCTAATGAGTTTACCCCAGGATAGTGTGTCCCATCCAACTCGTGCATTTAAGTCTCCCATCACATTTGGCACGAAATGACGTCTGCCTTAGAAGTTCCCCAAGGTTGCAGTAAAGGGATTCTTTTACCTCCTCAGTAGAATCCTTGGTATACACATAACAACTGATTAAAGTGGCATCCTTAATCTTACTGACAGGTAAGCGAAGAGACCTCAGCCACTTCGAGATACCAATTGGAAGTGATTCCAGTAGTGACACAAACCGTTTCTATTAGCAAATCCTACGCCACATTCTCTTTTTGCAGATTCAGATCACCCTACACAGAAGATTTAGCTACCTTTCACTTCTTTGAGTTTTCCTCTGTCTGGAAGTTTGGTTTCTGATAGAGCAACAATACTGATGCTGTTCTGTTCTTATTGTCCTGAGTTCTTATTGTCCTGAAGAGTCCTTACATTTAAAGATGCTAAGAACATCTTTGTTTTATTAAGTTTTCATTTTCTAAAATTTCGGGCACGCAATTTGGATGCCGAGACATACGCACCTTTATATATATATATATATATATATACACTCTCTCTTTATTTCTCTCTCTCTCTCTCTCTCTCTCTCTCTCTCTCTCTCTCTCTCTCCTCTCACTCGTACACCTTCAAAGTGAACAGCAAAAGATTTCTTTCTGAGGAGGTAGAGGAACGAAAGGGGGATAACCCTAGTTCTCTAATCAAAGAAAGTTGTGCTAAACCGGGTGATGTGCAAATTTTGGGGAAAAATATTACCCTGATAGAGCGGTAGCAAATAAAGCAGTAAACATTTTCAATGAAAATTTATGTCTCATTTTCGAAAGATTTTAAAAGCAGGCAAAAAGCAACTAAAATTGGACAGGATTATACTGTAAGAAATAGGAAAAGAAACCCCAGAGAAAATTTACCTGACTCAAAGAAGGGGAAAAAAACCGAAAGACACTTACCAGAAGTTTTTCATGGAATAGGACTCCTCTTTTAAGAAATAAATCATCTCCTTCCTTTCTTCACTTCCATCCACTTCTGCCATCACATCGTACCCAAAAAGGTACGGACAGAAGACAGTGTCGTCATGTTAAATTTAGATCTGTTATGCTTTTCTTTTTATTTTCACATTTTTCTGTCATTTACCATTTGAATAAATGATTTTATACTAAAATATATAGAATAAGCATGTAAATAACCATTCATCTGATGCTTGGAAACTAATTCATCGCTTTGATTCAGTTCTCGAACAATTCGGTTTAGGAACAGAAAAATTATGGTCGAGAAGCGAGGTTGGTCTTTACACACACACACACACACACACACACACACACACACACACATATATATATATATATATATATATATATATATATATATATAAAATATAAAATAAAATAAAAGTGAACATAGAAGTCAACACTTAGAGGCGGCAGTCTGTTTCATGCTATATATATATATATATATATATATATATATATATATGTGTGTGTGTGTGTGTGTGTACGCGCGCTCGCGTGTTAATGTGTGTGTGCGCGCGCGTGTGTGTGTTACTAACATAATGCTGAAAGTTGTCAGAGCTCTTAATCCTGATATTTACGTTTATACCGCACCACGGGATAAACAAGATAATCGATTCTGAGATGTTGCCGGATTAGGTGTGCACAACACCCTCAACTTTGCTGCTTGTAAATTCCTTCACCATGACAGACAATTTGATCTTGTTGTGCGCCAGTGTGCCGAAAAGCATGTGCAACCTACATATCTGGTCATTTACGTGATGTCAACTATCTCCCACCCACTATTGTCGTCAGCTGTTGCTGTAAGTTCAAAATGTCTTTCGTTTGTCTGGTTGATATTAGAAACTGCAAAATTATCAATAGTGCATTTTAAGCGTTCATGTTATATAAGATAGAATGAACAATGAAAATTTTCTATAGAATATCTGCTAATGTTTGTATCAAGTTACAAACTATATATATATATATATATATATATATATATATATATATATATATATATATATACACTAGCCGTGTGTAACAGCAAAATTGTCCAAATCGTGTAACAACTTGGGATAATAGTCGATCTCACAAATTGTTTAATATCTAAAAACCACTAAATCAATTGAGTTTCTTTTTTACGGGTTTTTGCATTAGCAAATTCGTTTAGCTATCTTGATACCATTTGTCGAAAGAGTTACTGAAAAAAACACTTTTAGTTATTTAGCTAGAGAAAGAACATGTCAAAATCGTTTTGTTTTTTTCCAAACTGAGCAATGGTGAGAGGAAAAAGATCCTTCAGCCCTTCAATAATTGTACGGAAATTCCTACTCTGGCTTCCATCTTCAATGTACCTTCTAGAGAAAGTTGAATAATTTTTAAAAAAGGGAACAGTAGGAAGGACACAACAGCAAGTGGGATAATCATTTCAACCAAGAGATAAAAACATTCTTATTTTTCAAAGTAGATTGCAGTATAGTTATAAAGATCTCGTAGTAAGATCCAGTAAGATATCTTTAATCTTTTCTAAGATACAAAAATTCAAATCTTAATCTAACAAATGGGCAATTTTGATGTTACACGATTTGGACATTTTTGCTGTTGAAGCGAGTACATATATCACTCCGTCCACTCACCAGTATATATTTTATCGATTTTATTGTCTAATTATTACAAAGGAATTTATTTTCAACCAGGGATATGTGTCTCAATATACTCTCCTTTATTAACAATATTTTAAATATTATATATTAGAATGAAAATGGCGCTCAAAAAAATTCTGAACGAAATGTGTTGATGGCGTTAGTGTTGAAACTTAAGCTATGTGTACACCATTTTTCTCTTTACAAAATCGACGGAGGAATAACATATTTGCATTCACAAACAAAACAAAACTACTACAAATCAGATGAAAAACCCACACATTTAGATAAATTTTCGTTAAATAAAATACACTAATAGGAAATATATGAAGGAAAAAAATATATATTCATAGAATTTATAAAATGTTTTAATCGCCGTTTGAAGTAATGTCAAATGATTTCCAAAGTGGGTACGTAATAGAAATAGATTTCAACACGCAGAAAAGAGATAGAAACAATAAGATATGCTATAGCGAGGGAGTTGAACAATGGGACGTTAAAACCAACAGTGTTCTACCTTTCAAGCAGCTTTATATCATTATGTTTTAGCCATTAATCTTCATATTCTCTGGATTCCAAAACATGAATTACAATAATTCAATATACGTTAAATGCACGTCGTATCAACAGAAATTAATCGCAGTTAAATGTTTCGAAATGGATGACTTCTTTTAGTTTTATATTTTATGATAACTTTCAGAGTTTTTATTATATATAATTATTTTTTTTTTATAATTCTGTATCTGATACCAAAGGAAGTCTGGAAAATATGTCGGGAATATCGGGAAGAGGATTGAGGGAGATAAATGCAGACGTCAGGAACCAACGTAGATCCATTGAAATGAGTGGAAAAAAAAACAAGAATGGAGATTAACAAAATGACGTACATAAAGAGAAAGGAAAGAAAAATACAAAAAAAAAATATATCTGTCGATATTTAATACACCGAGATATGTATTTCATGGTTTTACGTAACTCGTTTGTTTAGCTCTTTGTACGCTTTTTATATTACATCAATAATATAATATTACGCATGCGTCATTTTGATACACCAAAATATAACGTGAAGCAGATGCACAAATTAGGATTGTCACTAGTATGCAGGTAAATGTATGTAAGCGAGCATTTTCGTAGATATACAGTGAAAGACGAAAATGCATTACCTGAAATGAAAGCAGTGATGATATGAACTCTTAATCAAATACAATGGTGTATGGATCATTTATAACGTATTTAGTATAATCACATAGCATTTGCTGTACGAGGTTTAGCATCGCGCCAAAATGCAAAATAAACCTAAAAACATTAATATAAAAATTCAACTCTTGTTCCTAAATCAGCTCCGGATATAAAAAATTCATATGGATATCATGCATGACGTTAAACTCATTCAGAAATATCTGACACCTGGGTAAAAACTGCTTTCTTGTATCCATCATTAAAAATTACTTCGAGGAAATGAAGACGGTAGGTCTCGGCGAGGAGTATCCTATTTCGAACCTCGGGGATTTAGAGTACAGAATCACTAAGAAAAGAAATGTAGCCAAGTAACAGAAATCTCACCATTTGAGAACTTTCACCAACTGCAAAAACTAAAATTTTCAGCATATTTAAATCGAAAATAAAATGCTTTAATCAACATGTTGCATTTTCACGCCTCTTCCAACAAAAGCTTATGGAGTCACTATCAATCCTGGAAAGAAATATAACAGCAGACTTGAGAAACGTATTTCTCTAATATTAACATTATAATTACTTTAATTTATGCACAAGTAAAATAGCACATTAGAATATAGTGGATTTATTTTAATGGAACATTGAAATGATGATGGCGGACACCAAATTAAGATCCACTGATATTCCTGTTGAGTCAAATGTTTTATTCGTATTTGCAGCTTTAAATAATAGTTCAAACTAATTGCATACGGAAAGTGTTTATTCATCAAAATATAACCCCACCATATTATCTTGTATATTGACATCGTTTTTCCAGGAGCTTAATTTCACATTTATAGCATTTGGCTTGTTTAAATGTCAAAACATACTCTGCAACTGCTTGCACCCTCATCGAATTGTTGACGGTCTGTCCGCGCAAGAGATGAGCTATGAATTGGAAAGGGTGGTAATCTTTAGGCAGGTTGGGGTAGCATTCAAGCTCATCAATTTTCGCTTTTTATCTCCAGATTTGATTCCAAAAAATGGACATCTTGATGATTTTCTAGCAATTGTTTGCAAATGTTCATACGTCGTTTAGTCTGGTCTGTTCAAGAGAAAATTCACGGATGAGTATGTTCACAAATTCGAGCTCATGTAGCTGTCGATTGATGATATTTTGTGGATGCTCAAGTTCTGTGCTTTGCATTGGTTCAACGATTTCAAGCAAGGTCTAATCTTTCACAACAGAAGAACTCACTGATCTTGGTTTGTATTCTCGTCTGGTCTCAATCAGTCTTCTGCCACACGTTCGTTGGCAATCTCCGAGCCCTTGATTTCACACTATTTTTCCGGGGATCGCTTGAAATAGCTCTAAATGATTAACGTTTATAGGTCTTATATAAAAAGTAATTAACGTTTATAGCTAATATAAAAATAAACAACTGAGCAACGATTGTATAGCAAGTTGTATCAAATTAATGATATAACATAGAAATACAAGTTGGCATAAATCGTCAGTAAAAATCAGATTCAGCCTTGTATTTGGAAACGTTTGAGATTATTAAATATGCGCTTGGGATTTGATCTAGATTCCGCTTAGTAAAAAATAACGGTATTCACCCATCTTGTTATGGTAAAACTAGCCCTTGTTACGCCGATCCCATGTGAGATATATCCAAGTGAAAATTATCTACATGCCCTTTGATGATGTCACTCCACTGTCTGCCATAAGTATATCAATAAAAATAAAGCTATGTAGTAAATTTATTGTTCTTATTTTGATACACTGGTCTATCAAATCAACATCGTTTTCAGGTTTTAAGTGTTTTTGGTTTAATGGTTTTGGTGTATAGATCAGCAAGCTTGTCTTGCTACAGCAATTACGACTGCGTAGCGAGCTCGACCCTCATTTGTTTCCCCACCTTCTTTCGAACTTTTGCCACATTTAATCACTACTTGACGACAATATGTTTGTTGACAAAACCAGTTTTAGAGAATTATGATTTGCAATGATTTCATGTTTTTAAATATGTTTTAAAGTGAAAGAATATCAGGTATATGTTGTTATTTTTTTTCTATTTAAGTTTGGTTTTACTTCATTTGGATTTTTTTTTATTATTACGTATTTATTCTTAAATTACGCTTTTCGCTTTCGACATCAATCTAAACTGTATTCCTTTTTTTATAAGTAAAGTAAATTACTCCTATAGGCAAAGCTTGCACTTAACAAATAGGACACCCTGTAAATTTGTTCTCACAAATTCAAAATGCAGTCATTTTTCTTTAAGACATAATAGTAAGATATATTTAAAAATTGCTTGGTTTGCGTCTTGGGTAGGAAAAACAAATCCAGCCGAGATGAATTTTGAAAAGATTAAAGGAGTGTAGGTAAGTTTTTTAGACTTGTGTTTTCATAACGGTTTCCAGTCGCCTAATTTGTAAGGGTACGCAGAAGAACGGTTTTCCCTGATGGAAAAAAGAATACATTTTCGATTCCTGTCGGGAATCACATTCGGACATTAATGTGGCTTGTCATCAGTTTCCCTTTTTTAAGTAAACAATGATATAGATGTCGACTTCACTGCGTTTACACACTAAAAATATTTACAAAAAATACACACATACACTCATATATATATATATATATATATATATATATATATATATATATAGAGAGAGAGAGAGAGAGAGAGAGAGAGAGAGAGAGTCAATTTGATTTTCTGTAGTTTGCTCACAGAAAAGTGTTTAAGGCAAGCAGGCTTTGTGATAAAGGGTTCAATATCGGAGATAGATCGTCAATAGAACTAATATGAAAAAGTCTTTTTCACTTAACTGGACAATGTTTCCATGTGCTGACTTCGTAGTTTTCATGGTCTCATAGATATGTGACTACTCTTCAGAGCGGACTTAGACTCTCTCTCTCTCTCTCTCTCTCTCTCTGTGTGTGTGTGTGCGTGTGTATCTATCAATATATATATATATATATATATATATATATATATATTATCACGATATCATTCTTAATATTATTTTGTAAAGCCAAGTCCCGCTAAGACGTAGGCGATTATAGGTTTTCATTTTTATTTATTTATTTTTTGTGAATGTCTATAAGATATTGGAAATGATAGTGGAGAGTTTCTTGCTGAATTCGCAATGGAGTAGTCCTTCTTTTATACTTGTTATCCAGCAGGTTTATGGAGATCAGTTTATATTTCTATTTGACACATAATAAGAAAGACCAGATGGATTCAGCCGCTTGTTCGAAGGTGGATGTACCACACTCAGTCAGAATTTTAACCAAGCACGCCAATTCCATTTTTTATTATAATTATTACGCCACCTACACATCCTTTCACAATATACTTGATTATGTCATTATTTTCTCCTCAGGTTAGACGTGATATCCATTTTAGTTGTTACTGCTGTCTTTTGTCATTGAATGATGCGGTTTCTTTTTTCTTTTTCTTTTTTTTTTTTTGGCACAGTCCTTTGCTGATGATTCTGTAGCGCCAGTTCACAATATTCAAAAGAGGATAATCTTTGTCAAGACCCTCAGGCTTTACTCACTCAAAGACATTTTTATCTTGATCTTAGGAAGAAGTCAATTATGGCAGTTGAGATATGTCTGAACTGGTTTGGTGCCATGCATGACATCCATCTGAACATAACTCGACGGATATATATATATATATGTATATATATATATATATATATATATATATATATATATATATATAGAGAGAGAGAGAGAGAGAAAGAGAAAGAGAGAGAGAGAGATTAATTATATAAATAAGAAACAGATCCGGTCGAAAATGGAGTACGCTTTTCATATTTGGATGGATGCTACCCAGCTGTCACTTTCCAGTCTTGATAATGTTCAAAAGCGCCTCTAAATTCTTTTAGGAAAGGAATTAATCCCCACCCTCCAACCTCTCTCCTACTGGTGAGATGTGTCGAGTCTCACTCTGCTCTTTCGCTACTTCTATGGAAAATACTCGGAAAAAATACATTCCTTGGTGTCGCCCGGTCTAACATTCACGACTAGGGCCGCCATTCTCACATACACTGCAGAAAACCACTGACATGCCTCCATATTCCACCGTTGAGAAGTAAGTTCCATCGAAAAGCTTCTTCCCGAGAACCACTGCTCTGTGGAACCGACTCCTAAGTGGATGTTTCCCCAATCACATTCTTAACCTGTTCCGGTCTAGAGTTAACCATTATCTTCCACTCCTATCCATATAAACTACCGCTTAACCTGACCTCTACCTCGGGTTCCCCCGAGTCTTGTACATAAAATAAAAAAATATATATATAAGTCGTCTTATTAATAAAGCATAATTCTCATAGATGTCTGATATATTTATTCTTCTACACAATTTCCGTTGAATTATTGAATTATTTCCTACTTATTTTACTCACTTCTTTTGCTTAAGGTAGATTACTTTCCACAGTTGTTTAACGTCTTCTTCTCATTATAGCTGCGGGAATGTAGGTTATAAAAGATTGTCGTTTGATCTTTGCAGACGTCGGAGTTGCTTTAACTTATGAAAAAATATAAAAGCATCAAATGACAATTACAATAACGCAAGACATAAGCCACACAACAAGAATCAAAAGAAAATAAAAAAAAACTATATAAATGCATACCAATTACGACACATACTCAAGCACAGAAAACACACTAGTATAAAAGTTGCATCTATCAAACTATATAATATGTGGAACTGTTAGGAAGAGAATAAATGCATTAGACACTATGTAGTTATAGTAAGTATAGTTTATCTATGTACGCTCCCACTAAAAATCCTGATCTAGCTCAGAAAATACTGAGATATGTTAGTAGAAATATCCTGTATAAACTGTTCAGCTGGTTACACCATGCTTACTACACTGTCACATGAATCCTGGTAAAAATTACTTGGTTTGCGTTTCGGGTGGAAAACAAAGCTAGTCAATGTAGCAAGCAGAATGCGGGATTAGCCTATATTGTCTACCATCAGACAACTCTTAACGCTGGGTGCCATCATTGTATAAAGCAGTACGAATGTTCCTCTCTCTCTCTCTCGCGCACTCTCTCTCGCTCTCTCCCCACCCGAGGTACCTTACTAAATCAATTTTTTGTAATTTTATCTAAGACACCGGGTGCAAGCAAAGGCGAACTCCAAAGAACAATCAGTTGAATGTGCCACTTAAATAAATTAATGATGCGAATTCTGATGAATAGAATTAAACCGAAAATTGTTGGAATTTTGGGGCACCCTGGTGTACTAGTGAACCAGCCAAAATGAGTTGACTCATTTTTTTAGTTCACCAATAGTTAACCAATCAGAAGTCTCAAAATATTCAATGCGACGTGTATAAAGGCGGCCATGTTTTTCCCGAATATGCACTGCCAGCCTTTGGTATCGAAGACTGAAGAATTACGGAACATCTGCTGGTGGTATTAGCGATATAGTCAGATTCAGTAAAATATCTGACTCGAAAGTATTAATCTTTAACGTTGTTTCATTGAACAGATTACGTACTGCGCTGTATTCTATATTCATAGACTATGGTGAACATGGTCAACAAAAATAGCACAGCATTTTCAATGAGATATGGGTGTAGAAATATGATATCCATAATCAGAATGGTAACAGATAGAGACACACAAATAAAGAAGACTGTGCACTTATTCCTTATAGATTGCACAATAGCATCTGACAATGACCTGTTTGGACTGATGGAAAAACTAAATCTGTTTGGAAAATTGAGCAGTTATAAAAAATAAAACAAAAAATAGAGAGCAGTGTAAGACAATGATGCATCTACTCCCCAGAGTTATTCTGGGGAACTGAAACCCTTTGAGGATTTATTATCGGTGAGCGTAAACTTAATAATATAAGATACGCATATTATACTTTGTTGTTGTCCGACACGGAAAACTACATGACTACCTAGACATGGAGGCAGAAAAAAAGTGAGAGGAACGAACTATCAACTGCAAAAATACAGGAAATATGGTCAAAAGGGAAAAAGTCCAAGATGCACGTTACTGATTAGAGTTATAAATATCAACATATAATGATGGGCATATAATGATGAAGGACATGAAAAACATAACTCTGACGGGACACATTGAGGGTAAGAGAGATATCGGAATGTTATCCACTTACTTGACAGCTTTGTGTGAGTGCATGGCTGAAAGTGGGGGGAAAAGCAAAGAGAAAAATGGTAAAATCTACACGAGATAGAATTCTGTGGAGAGCCAGGAACACCTATGTCCTAAAGGGATGTGGCCCCCAGAATAAAAAAAAAGAAACTTTTATAAAATACAGTTTAACTTAACATGTGTGCATAATATCGATACATAGCCTCTGGGGGCAAAATTCAACATTCCTTGACATAACACTACGCCCGCTGAATAAGTTACGATATTTGTATAAAACAAACTAGATCAAGCTAATTAAAAAAAAAACAAAAAAACATGCACGTATCTATATAAGAGTTTAGCAAGAATGCTTTCCAACTGTTATCTTGTAAATAATTTTTTAACATTTAAATATATTTTAATATACATTGTACGATTTCCGGATATTTTATTAAATTTACTGAACAACAGATCATTTTTAAATGATAAATATCACTGTTTATAGAAAATAAAAAAATCAAATATATTCATTGCAAAATCTTTTTTCTGGTCTACATTATAAACATGGAAGAAAGTTATGTTTTTTTTTTGTTTTTTTTTTTTTTTATGAGCATTATTATATCCGTGATATAATACCATCATAATTTACGACCGGATTGGAATGTCTGAAAGTTAAGGGAATGACAAACAAACATCGTTCTCAGAGATTTTTTAACATTAAGGCATACACAAAACTATACATACACAAAACTATACATACATATTTAAAGGTACATTATGAAGAGAATAATTTATCATATCTACAAAACAAAGCAAAATGTAAGGAGAAACAAAAAAGAAAGTTCTTACATGTTATATGGAGATTTTTCTGTGCTTCTAGATTGGTCATGTTCAGGACACCAGATTCAAACGGAACGGATTCAGCCTCTATCTCTCAGGTGAGGACATATCACACGAAGAAGAACTGACGTGTATTTTTTTTCCAAAATTGAGGACAGCAAGCCGTTGTTTCTTTCTATATCTAGGGAATATACATTCCAAAGGAAAAACGGCGCCATAGGCTTATAAGCTGTGTTATATTCTGGTGGAGACAAATATAGCATCTTTCCGGACAAATAGGGCCAGGCTAAAAGAATGACTGACCACTTTCGTCACTGTATGGAATCACGTCACTAAGCGGTCATAAAGTGAGTCATGTTACTATCTTGGCCATAGGGGTATAATCGCCTTCTCTATCCCTGCAACAGTATTTTAACATACAGGCTGCGATCTATGATAAATTGTCGAAATTACATAAAAATGAAATTAACACTGACATCTCACTTTAATATATATATATTTACCAAAATTACACAAAATAAAATCTCTAAATGCTAAAGAGTAAGTATATTCAATAAAATCACCAGTGGATTCAACCACGGCCTCTAGACGACTTCGGAATCTTTTGCAACTGTTCTGGTCGGTCTCTTTGTTTAAATTGATGAACGCTACCATAATCCTTGCCTTGTGTTCATGTTTAGTGTTACAAGGAGTTCTGTTGGTCTCTCGCTCAACTGCGCCCCATGCATACTAATAAAGGGGGTTTTATTCTGGAGAATTAGGCGGCCAGATGTAAGGGGTGATGTGGTCTCAGAAATTATCTGATAGTTATGACGGTCTTCTCCCGGTTGTGTAGCATTGTGCTGAGTCCTGTTGCCAGACATACTGACTTCCAGCAGTCATCATCTTGATCCCGGGCAGGAATACTTCCGCAAGGTACTTTATGTAAGTTTCCGTGTTGAATCTGAGACCCTTTGGGAAAATGAATTGATGCATAACGTCGCCATCACTAGTGATCATACCACACCCCTTCGTAATTGCCATTAGACTCATCAAACTCTTTCCGAATCCTCTGCATTGTTCTCAGATTGACAACCAAACACTATGAAATGTTCGTATTGAAACTTCCTGCACGAATGCCAATAAGCACATCAAGTCATTTCCAAATTCCTGGCGGAGTAAATTGCGTCAAGGTTCTCTTTTTCTCACGGATGGTGCCCATCTGACCTTATTATACTGTGCAGTCTACAAAATCAAAAACAAACAACGCGCATGTGCGAAATTAAAAATATAAAATAGCGACAATTGCCCATCGCACCCTATAAATATTGTGTTAACTTCTTTGTAAATTTAACCATTTGGCGGATCATTTTCCAAACTGTTCATCTGTAAGATTGCTGAGGATAATCCTCTAAATAATCCAGGTAATCTCACTTCGATTTACTCAGTTAAACAGATGCTCGTAAACGTTAGTATGTTTGCGAATTCCTTTTCTTTTACGTATATAGCATAAGGACATTGAAATCCAAACTAGGCCGATGTATACAATTGTCTCTTAGATTAATATTCAAAGTTTAACCATAATCGGGCGCTTTTATCTGAGACTCACACACAGGCACGCACACAGAAACACACACAGATAGAATTAGTATGTCAGCATCTTTATATCTAATAAGTAATCGAATACTTTTATACACGTTTTGATTGGTTTGTTTTCTACATTTATCACAACTTTGCAACTTATTTAATGCCAGAGAATATTTTTAGATTATATTTTTTCTTCTTTTTTTTGAGATAATAATGATTTCGATACACACGTCTTACTATTTAAACCTGTATAATAAAAGTTCACAAAGTCCAAATCTCCATGTACACAAACGCAAGCTACCCGGAAAGTAAGTGTGTAAGAAAACTCATTTGCTCTTATGGAAGTTTGTTGGGCCCTTTCAGTTTACTATTCGTGAAGTAGGGAAATCTATTAGCATATTTTTTTATTCAATCCATTCCTCCCAGTAACGCGTTAATCACGATTGGTTAAGTGGTGCTCATTTGCATAAGCTAACTGACTTCATTCAGTACAAAGTCATTTTTCTTTCTTTCTTCTTTTTTTTCCCGCAAAAAATAGCATGCAACACGAAAGGCTTTGTCCTATCAGGTATGTGGTTATTTTCTTCTATGCAAACTAATAGCTGGGGTAGAAGTGGTAGATTCATATCTTTCCCAATAGTATTTGCACGTAAGTGAGTATAACAAAGCCAAATGAAACTGAAACTAAGCTATGCGATTAACAATTCCGAGGAATTTTTTAAAGCAATTCACCCAAAGCAAGTATGATGTGCCACTAGCACACAAGGTATGACAGAGGATTGAGAGCTAGAGTAAAGCGGCATATTTGAGGAAAGGATACAGAGAAGGATTGTGAACAAACTCAGGATGTCAGATGTCTATTGACCTTACACATGAATATTTGAAGATTATAGTCATCAGGAAAGCAAGTAAGGGGAAGGGAGTTTCACAGAAGAAGAGTAGAAAGACGGTTACATTTAACCATTTTGACAGTGAAAGGATGGGACCGAGAAGACAGTCTGGTAGCTCGCTTAAATTCTTGCAGTCTGGGAACCAGGGAAAGTAATTCGTCGGATCATTATCCATTACACCACCTGCATATCAATTGGCATTTTGAATCTTTAACCAATCTAGGAACTGAACAGTGAGCATGCTAGACGCTGGTTTAACTTCCGTGATCGTACCGAAAACAGTTTTTCAACCTAGTGTGTCCGTCAGCCACTTCACGTTTAGATATGTTTTTTTCCTTTTGTTAAAACAATTTATTTCAGTTCTATCTCTTTACCCGTTCATATTCTTCTTAGCAATATGTGTCGTACGTTGGTTATACTGTCTTCCCTCATTATATTTTTGTATAGGCTGACAAGTTTTAACAAGTTGTTTGCAGATGGGGATTGTATTATTAACAATTATTTCCTTAACAAGAATAGCATAATAATATTAGGATTTGTTCCTATGCCCTTTTAACACAGAGGGGTTACTAATTTTAACGACACATAAAAGGATGTTATGATATATATATATATATATATATATATATATATATATATATATATATATATATATACTTATGTGTGGAATCAGGATGTCATCACGGCGCGGTGTAATGTTTAGCAAGCTTGTCTCGCTAAAAGGGTTACGACTGAATTGTGAGTTCGGTCATCACTGGGTGCCCTTAGAAAATAAATATATGCAGAGTTAGGGGAAGAAAAGGAGATAAATAAATACACACAAACACACACTCGCATAAAAACACGCACACATACAAACACGTACACATACAAAAAAATACACACACACACATATCGAAGAGAAAATAAAGATATAATCTGTTGACGATCCACACTACATTGTATATATATATATATATATATATATATATATATATATATATATAATTATATATTATATATGCGCGGTACTTATTGGAAATCACTCAATATCAGTGATAGAGCAAATAGCGTGAAACCCTGATCACAAACTCACAATATATATATATATATATATATATATATATATATATTTATATATATATATATATTAAGGTGATTAGTTGTAGTGGTGATGTTATTGTAGCTGCATGAGGTTTTCGTTAACAGGTTTTCGTTAGTATAGTGTTCGTGCTACATATTCTCTTTCTTGGAAAAAGAGGTATGCTGATAGATTAATTTCCCCATAGAAAAGCCGAGACAGAGTGAGCGAGAGGAGATAGAGAGAAATGAGAGTGAGATGGAGAGACATGACAGTGAGAGATATTTCCTTGGTGTTATATGTTAGCGTAAACCCATGAAAACACTTGAGTAAAACCTATAATTATTTAATGATGTTACAAACGTATATTTTTTAAAGAGGCTTGCACATTTTTTCAGAAAATATAGTGAACATCTAATGGTCCTGTGGTGTATAATTCTTGCACATGTTCCTGGAATGATATGGCGTCTGAAAATAATCTCCATTAGAGAAACAGAGTCTTCCGGTGAATGGCCGTCTAACGAATTTATGACTGAGTTTCATGGATAAATATTTCTCTCTTATTTCAAAGTAAACTTAGCTATTTCGGATTAAGAGTCAGAAAATCATGTATTAACATGAGGGAAGAATAAATCTTATTAAATAGTCTCTTTTAATATTTAGCCAAGCAACAGTGTGCTGAATGTCAAAGGCTAGCGGCAAATATCTCGGAGTTTGCTAAATGCTATCAGGAAATATCCTAGAAATGACAGAAATGAATAGATGATCTCAACTGGCAAAGATGGCTTTGTTAAAACTTATGGGAGAACTGTTATTTAACATTATATACTATCGAAAAATGTAAGAAGCATTTTATTTTATTAAGAAAAATTTTAAACAATTCCACCAAAATCAAGCAATATCTAATTTTCAAACGAGGACTATTTTATCAACTGATAATATTCTACAGAGTTTGTCATTAAAATCAATCTTCGTTAACAAGTTTTCAAATAAACATCTTTTCCCCCTATGTACGTTATGCAGGATGTAAATAAATAAAATTATTTGCACTATTTATATTTGGAGCATTCTCACCATCTTTGTAAGTATTATCACATCTTTTCAGCCATTAATGGCATGCGAACATCGTAAGGTGCAAAACGATCTGGAATCCCGAACTGAACCCTTTTTTTAATCTACGGCAGTAAACTTTTCTCGTTCCACTGCTCATGTCTCGGGATGATTAGGTTAGTTGTATTAAATTTAGATTAGTATATAATAAACTTTATTTTTTTACTGAGATATGTTGTGGATAATTAGTATTTATGAGTTGTGCGAGGTATTTTTTGTTTTGTTTATATTTAGAACGCATCTCATTGTGAGATAAAAGATTGATACTTTGAAAAACTTGTTTGTGGATGAGTTAAATATATCACGGTTTATCAAATTTTATATAATTGCTATTTTGTAGTAGTTAAGACATTCACTCATCCGTGGTAATTTCTCCCTACCAGTATATGTATTGCAGTAAACCAACATTATATATCAATTTAAATATCCCTTAGGAGATTGCATCTCTGACTAAAAAGCTCATTCAGTAAACCTATGTATTCGGTGGCTCTTGGGACAAGTATTGGGTCAATAATTGTATAAGCAAAGATAATTACCATCAGGAAGGATAATATAATGATGATATTTATACACGAAATGTGTATATTATTAACAACGATTTCAGAAAAAGTATTAATTTTTGTAGATTAAGTTCAAATTCATGTATTTCGGATCACTTCCATGTTACGCAAATGCTCCGTCCGTGTTATCTAGATCCTTCATCTGAATAAGCACATCTCTGTTCATTGAAGTGTCTTCTTCATTTGCCATATAGAACAATAGATATTACCTAACAGTTCAAATCGCTTTCCTTTGTTTCTATCGAGAATTCATATCCCATATATGTGAGTGCATTTGAAGAATTAATAGATTTATTTTTTTCATATTTTATTACTTCACAAAGTATTGATGCATCAAACAGTTGCTTTCCCTTACAAATAGGATCGCAAGTTCGATACCTGACTGGGATGTATATATATATATATATATATATATATATATATATATATATATATATATATATATATATATATAGGCTGTACCTAATTCAGCAAATTCTGTGTTTCAGAGACTTTCACATGTCCAATATTTCATCCGAAGCAATTTATTCTCAATCTGAATGCAAAACATGCTCGGATGCAAGAACATACATTGTTTTCTAGTTTTTTTTTCTATTTATCCATGTCTTCTTGTAAGTGTCGTTTACTTTCATGAAGGTGGCGATCATGGCTCTCCACAATTTCCTGTCTTTTATAACTCTTAATATTGTCTTTTTCTTAGTATTCTCATACATTCTTCCGTCATATATTTACTCAAGCACTCTAGGTATTTTATGAGTTGTTTTCCACTGCACCTCTTGCCTTCAAAATTTTCTGTGCGCATCTAATTTCACAAGTCAAATTTCCTCATTATATACCCTAGAAATTTAATCTGTCTCTTCCTGATGTTATGTTTAAGTTTACTTTTTCATTCCATTTTCTCTAAAACTTTGTTGTTTCTCACATTTTCGGTCAATGATATTCTTAGCATCCTTCTGTAGTACAAAATTTCTGTTGCTTCAAGTCTCTTCTTCATTGCTGTGGAGATCGCCATGTATCCACTGCTATAAATAAGGCCTCATATTACATGACATTTCAGTAATCTTTTCTTTGTTTCTAACGAACGTTTTCTGTTTCTTGGATTAAATATTCAATCTCCCCTTTATTGCGCAAGGCGAGGACGATCACGTATAATTCAATAAGTTTTACTCAATTAAAATATCCAATATCGGGGGAGATGGAAATGTTTGAACAGATATAATCATAATGCCATAAACACACTGAACAGAGTCTCATTTTCTTTGTGGCATAGACACACAGTTATGCAAACAGCCCTATAGAATTCTGTTTCTGTAACAGAACATTGAAACGTGTATAAATATCACTTATATATGACAAAATTTTTCTAACAATTTCTAATTTATTTTTGACTGTATAGTTTTTCCCTTTGCAGCTTTGGCATAAATGAGGAAAACCTGGAGGAGAAAAAGAATTATGAATATTTGAATGAGTGAACAGACGTCTTATAGCACAGCTTTCACTGAAGCTGAAGGAGTCCGGAATAAATTTATCCCGGCAACTAGACATAGTAAACAGTGGGAATTATAAAAGAAGAAGCGGATCAATACAATGTCTACGCAAAGGAAATATTCACTTAGTGATGGCCTTAGAATAAACCGATCGAAAATAAAAAAAAAATAGAATCGATTAAAATTATTTAAAAAAAGAAAAGATAATAACAGAATTACCAATCTGATAGGAACTTCTTCCTTTCCATTGCAATATAAATACATTGGTGATGTGTCAACAATCTGTACGTGGCATGGTGGGTTCTAGCTGTGAATGTCTGAACATATGGAATTAAGAAATGTTGTTAGTTTGAAGTTTTTACACGAAAATAGTCAAAATATAGTGAGAGCTAGTTACACTATTTACATTATTCGGACTATTATCCTAATCTTTGTCGCCAAATTTATCACAACGTTTCGGCCGTTGTACGCTCCGGCTTTCTTCAGGTGGTTGGAATGTCGAACTGAAATGAATCCTTTATTTCGCTCACTAGGGTAGACTGTTCTAGTTCCCCGTGCCATGTTTAATTGATGCCAGTTATCAGTTATCTCCCAAGTTCTTCACGGGGTATTGAACTCACACTCTCTCGGTCCTGTCACTTGATCTAACTAACGCCTTTATCCACTGTGCCACGTGTCATTGAGGACATCTGTGTATAAATTTCTGGGTATTTAAAACGTAATATATTCAGCAACCCTATTTTACCAGTGGTCATATTGCAATTTTTGCTGTTATCATTTCATGTTTTTTACCAGAGCTCACATTGCAGTGGAGAACTTCGAGAAGGGAATTAAGAGGAAGATAACTGACAACTGGCATCCAGTAAACATGGTACATGGAACTAGAACAGTCTACCCCAGTGAGCGAAATAAAGGTTTCAGTTCGACATACCAACCAACTGAAGAAGGCCGCAACGTACAACGGCCGAAACGTTGTAATAAATATAGTGACAAAGATGAGGACAATAGTTCGAATAATGTAAATAGTGTACATAATACCTCATCTCAGAAATATAGACAGATATTGAGAGCTAGCTACGTCTAAATGTGGGAAATGAGTTGCAAAGTGGAAAATAATTCATCACCCACAAGGCCAAGTAAACGCTTACCAACTCTGTCAAAGTAGGAAAAGGAAGATTTGGCATCTCCAGCCCAGATGTAGGAGAGACACTCTATTTTGGGCCTGATCTGGTTTTTGTAAAGGTAAGCATTTAGTTTAGGTACATTATTTGACACTTCATTTTTTTCTTACATCCATTAAATTGGCTACTCCGCTTTTAAGAGAGGAGGACGTTCGAATATAAGATTTACAATTATGTCTTTATTTATGGTATTTTCAAAAACATTTTTCAAGTTGATATTTGAATGCTTATTCTTTTTTAACAGATAAATTCAATTGACAGAGGGCCAGTTTTCTCATCCACCTGTAAATGTAATTTTATTTTTATATTCAATAACTTTTGCAGTCATTTAGAATATAGTTTCGCTACGTCTACATATATAAAAATTATTATAAGCTTACCAGCATCTTCTGAATGTCCCAGAGTTTGTTTAAAACGCCATATCATTGCAGAATCAAGCGAATAAATTCTCATCGCGAAATGAAGGTTTTCCAGAACGGCTTCTCTTCCTATTCTTCCATACGAACGCTGGTGTTCCTCAAGGAGCTATCCTTGGACCTACACTGTCTCTGATCTTCATCAATGATCTTCCTGACGTCATCAGTTCTCAAGTCGGCATCTACGCAGACTACATTACCATTTTCTCCTGTCTCAATAGTAAATCCGGCATTGCTGACAAAGTTAACCTCACCGTTGGTCTCTAAAACGAAGTCGAATCTGTGGTTGAAATGGCTTGTGAATTTTAATGCACCCAAAATTAAACTGCTGTCATTTACTCACCATAGAGATACATCCCTGCCTCCTGTCAGCATGATTGATGTTCAGCTCCACGAGAGCGCCTCACTGCGCATTCTTGGTCTCATATTTTCTCCACTGACCACATGTGGAACAACTACATTGAATCAGTTGCTGCATCAACCGCAAGGAATGTTTGTTCGCTGTCTCCTTCCTAAAGTTTTTCTTGTCTGACTCCGTCTTTCACATCTACAAATCTACCATTCTTCCATACATTGAATACTGTTCCCATATATGGTTTCGTGAGCTCCCCGTTCATCTCGAGGTTCTCGACAATATCAAAAAAAGAGTATGCAATGTGATCAGTCTCGAACTGCAGTCTCTTATTCACCGACGTAATGTCTTCCCTATAAATATTTTCAAGGCATCTGCTCTGACGAGCTATATTCACTGGTGCCCCGACTGTATGAATTTAAGCGTGCTACTAGTTTGGCATCTAGGTCCCACCCTTTTACTGTTGGAACAGTTAAATGTAACCGCCTCTTCTACTCCAAAGGGCTTATCTTTCACACTTCTCGAGAGTGGAACTCCATTCTTTATACTTGCTTCCCTGATAACTATAATCTTCAAACATTTAAATGTAATGTCAATCGACATCTTTTGTTGACTTGATACCCGTTCTTCTTTTTACCCTTAACTATTCTTCTTTTTATCCTTTCCTCAATGTACCCTATACCCATTCTTTAAGATTAATTTCGAATCTGTGTAATAAATGCTGGACAATCTCTTCACAAAGGAGAGTTGAAATAACAGAAATGGGGATCTACAGAAGGGGTCCTGCGGAAACCAGGGACGAAACATGTGAGCAACGGTAATGAAAGTGGAAACGAAAAGGAAACTTATACTAAACATCAGGAGGACATAATTGAAATGTCTACGGCGCACAATGAAGAAAGAGTGCTTGGAAAATCTGACAGATTTAAGGCTAGCAGAACAAATCAAAACAGCGCATAACCTACTTATAGAGCTTGAGTAATTGGATGGTGGAGAAAGGTTTACGAGAAATAACAAAAAGACAAAATTTATTAAGAACTACCAAGAGAGTAGTGGAGAGCCACGATCGCCTACGTCCTAAAGCGACACGATAAACAGAAGAAAGTGTAATAAATGATGAAATAGCACTTACATTTATTTTTCTATCTCTGTTTGTTTTTGTTACTGCGCGTACAAGTATAATACCCTACATGTTGCAATAAATAGCAACAAAAGAAATAATAATAATAATAATAATAATTAATTAGAAATAAAAACGATTATTACTGACAATAATTAATCTGTGAAAAACTAAAAAAGCTATCTTATACTATCTGTATACACCGTTTCCTTTTAAACCCCTTGAATGTATGAAACTAATTCTAACCCCTATGTGGTACTTAAGAATAAAATTACAGTAAACAAACATACCTTACTTTTTGCACAATAGTGTCAGCATACAGAGTGGATTAAAGTATATTTTCTCTCATCGATTACAAGTCAAGGCCAAATAGGGCAAACATCAGACAGAAAAAAGATATTTGAACTCGTTTGCCCTGTTTTACCTTCTCGACATATTGACCCGATATTACATCAACCGATTATTATTTTCTTCGATCCTTCATGGGAGAAATTCCCTAATGAAATCAGAGTTAAAACTTCGTCGAAAATGTTTACATATTAAACATTGCCTAATTTTATCCAAACGGTACAGGAACTCCGACAGAATTTAAAGGAAAGCTAGAAGAAAAGACTAAAACTCACTTGAAAGAAGACTGCAAAGGGAACCGTTCAACATGTGAACTTCGAATTGAAATTCGAATTGAACTTCGAATTGAACTTCGAATTGGAGGCACTCAAATCAATCAAATACAAATATGTAAATATCTATGTAGAATACTGATAAGGTGAAACCAAAATCCGAAGAAGTATTTCAAAAAGTTACAGAACGTTTTACGAAACTGGGGAATTTAGTTACAGAAAAAAGAACAGATTATCGGTCATCATATATGAAGTGGCTTCAGGCAACAGAAATCAGATTCTAGAAAAGGAGAAACGAAAACATTTTAGAAGAATTGGAAACAAAAAGACACAATTCGAATCAGAAAGAGAGAATTGATATTTCCAGGATACGTAATGGGGAAATTGTGCTAGGAGAATTTGATACACGAGGAAAATACTGAAGGCAAGCGTGACAGAGGAAATTTGCACATAAGCTACTTAACGAGCTCGTGTAAGCTGTTGGCAGAATGGTTATTAGGAAAGACAGAAAATAAGGCAAAATGACTAAGAGCTACAAATGATTTAAAATTATGGAGAGCCACGATCGCCATGACCTAAAAGGACACGGCACATAGATATAGAAGAAGGAAATCTTGATGATTGATTGGAAATCATGATGATTGTTTGTTTGATTTGTTTAACGGCATATCAACTACCTATGGGTCATTTAATGTCGAAATGTAATGTTTTTGGTGGGGGCGTAGGATAGTTTTGAAGTAATAAAAAAAATATGTTTTTCTACTTTCTCAGTTGAATAGATGGTAAATGATATTCCGATTTTCTGCATATACATGTTTGTGTTGACATGAAAACTAGAGGCGGTGATATGTATGTTTTATGTTGTAGTTTTGTTGAAGTTATATTTTAGAAGACCATTTGATTTAACAAATTCTAGTATATTATATAAACAAATGTCATGAAAGAGTTCTTTCATGTTGGCTGTTTGAATTCGTTCAGCTGCATATCAACCTACATAGGTTATTTAATGCCGAAATCTAAATATTTTGTAAGTAATACTATGCTTTCAAATATAGATATTTTTACATAATTCCATACTTTCAGCATAAAACTATCTTTTTTAGTTATATTTTCTAGATTAAAAATGTGTTGTTGGTAATTTTACTATACACATGTTTATATATATATATATATATATATATATATATATATATATATATATATATATATATATATATATATATATTTAGCAGCATGGCCCGGCGTTGCCCGTGCTTGATTCAAAAATCGTACGACTCATACAGCAATCGCTATCACCTGACTTAAATTATTTTTGCCCCCTTTTTGTCTTTAAAGGAGTGCCCTCTGCCGTGCTGATGTTCCTACATGCCTTACTTCTTGCCTATATCACACTGCAAATTTTTTCTAAGCTCTATACTAAACATTAAATCTGTTACGGAAAAAGAACTAAACAAAATGAACACAAAACGATCAGCTTTAAAAAAGAACTCGTAACTGGAAAAACCGAATGAAAAAAGAATGTTAACAACAAATACTTTTTCACACCCAAACCCAGTTCTGCGGAATCAAAATCAACGTTGAGTTTAAGCAAGCGAATGAGCCAATTGGAGTAAAGTGCCATGCAGATTTAAATTTTCCCACTTGTGACGAATGCAGCTACCGATTTTTTTTATGCATGCTAGCATGCTAATTACCATTCGCGTCAGTCAGCTGTTGGCTCTCACGCTGGCCAATAGAATCTTCCTGCCTATTCGTGGCAGCTAGCTAATGGCTCTCACTCCGGCCAGTAGATAATGGCCGCAAACATGAAAACTGCCGTAGAAGCATGAAAAAATCGATTATTTCCACTATCGATGGGAGTTGGGAAATGCAATGTCGGTCTTGTCCTTCCCGCTAACTTTGAGCATCGTGCATGTAAATTTTGGTACAAATCTGTCGAATATTGCGGCCGTGCATTCGTTACACACACACACACACACATTCTGCCTTTTATAGATAAAGATAGTTGGATTAATTGTCATTTTGCTATAAAATCGAATTGTTGGTCACTTTATTATGAAAATGTATTGTTGATTTTTGTTTGGAGTTCACTATTTGCCCATAGCCTGGAACCTAACAGGTCTCAACACCCCGGGAACAAAAGCAATGAAGAGGTGATTTCCCTTTTCCCAAAATCTCCAATCCCCCGATCAGAGTCCTTGTAGTTTATCGTCATTCCCAGGACGATGATGAACATATAATTGAATGAAATTATTTAAGACTCATCCTGGAAATTTACTTAGTATTTATCCCGTTTATTATAAGGTACACCAAATAGGGCAACAAAAAAATACTTTGAACTTTCTCTGAAGGAAAAAATGTACGTGGTTTACAATATGACGAAAACTTAATGGAGGTTATGGAAACCACACAAGTTACATTTCTACTGAGACTACACTACAATATGGCACGCTCCCAACTCAAATCAAAACAACGTCGCATAACGAGCAACAAATGTGAACGTTTCCAAAGGCTCATTTTTCTGAAGCCTATTTCTGCCGTCCGTCAGGCGGTGCTCCCTCGAGGACACACAGAGTTAGGTACCTTCGAATCGAAATTGCCAAGCAGGGAATGAAAAGACGGTGTATGTTACTGTAATGAGTCTCTGCTAGCATGCCAATGTCATTTGGTTATGTCAATATGAGAAACGATGTTCTGGTTGAATATAGACAACAAAATCATAGAACAATGGGCAGCTTTGTTCTTCAGTACCCGTCAGTATTCTTTATTTAACCTTCTGCTAAGTGAATATCTTCAGTTCTGGCTTGAGTATCGAGTACATTAGTGAGTGCAACGTCCGATCTTTTCAATCGCTCCCTCCACCATTATTATTATTAGTGTTACTACGAAAATACTTCCAAAATTAATGCGTCCGATTAAATAATGTTGGCCTGATATGTCAGCGTAGTGTGCTGGCCTCAGTCGAGTAGAGCATTAACCCAATCCCAGCATGAAGACAATACGTATTTGCCGTATTATTAAACGTAGAAACTGAGCGGATATCTGGCATAAATTGTCTGGTATGAAACTGAGTAACTCTTTGATATACGGTGAGTGTTACTGAAGTTTTACAGAAACAAAACACTGAATGTAAGCAAAGCCAGTGGTTTGCGTTCCCGCACTCTCAACTTTGCTGGCGAAAATGAATAAACAACATAAAAAAAAAAATCTTCCATGTTTTTGTGATGTCAACGAACAATCGTTGCCACTTTTGTAATGTGAACGAATACTCATTGTCACTTTTCGTATTGATCGTTATAGTAGAGACTTTGTAATCGCAGATAAACTTTAATAATGCCGTTGAACAATACTGGTGTCAGACGCCTTCGAATGACACTCGCACTAATAGTACTTGCTCGATAATACTCGCTCGAAACGTATCCACCGTACAATGTTTCGAACAGTAATCCGTATTGTGATCACTATAGAGAAATAGTATAGTGAATAGAGAGAGAACGTGTAGAAAGAGAGATCCATATAGTAATAAATAAATAGAATAGAAATGGTGAGCAATTATAGACCACGCTTATTCCCATATATACTTTTCCTTTGCCATCACGTGATCTACTTATTCAAAATGGGATCACTCGTGTTTGCTCACTGATTATCTACGTTCAAACTGCAGTGTCAGAAGTATTCATGGAAGAAATGACATAAGTGGAAGTTAAGCTACCGCTTTGCCCTCAGTTTTACTATTATTACTATTGTTTTATTTTTATTATCATTATTTCTTCTTCTTCTTCTTCTTCTTCTTCTTCTTCTTCTTCTTCCTCCTCCTCCTCCTCCTCCTGCACGTCTTTTCTTTCTCTCTTTTGCTCCATTTCTTCCACTTCATCTCCCCTCTGCTCCTCTTATTCTTCCACTTTGACAACCTCATCATCTTCGTCATCCACCTATTTTCCTCTTCCTCCTCCTCCTGTTCTGCTTCTTTCTCCACCGCTTACTCCACTTCCTCTTCACCCCTTCCCCTTCTCCTCCTCCTCATTTACTTTTTCTTCTTTTTCACACATTGTAGCACAATACCAGCAGTAATTCGTTACTTACATTACACCTGTACACTCAACAGTGTTCTAGACACCGTTAATAATGTAATCATCTGCGCACTTTCAATTCGGCCTCATATTCCCATTTGTTTCAATCGTTTACAAGGATTATTGTTAATAGTAATAGTGAGATTAGCCTCTTACACACAGGAAACTTTTAGCATTTATTGTCTGAACAGTTACTCACTGTTGAAAATTATTAACTCTTTTTCGGTAAAAAAAAAAAAAGTTATTTTCATGAATATAATCTTTTTCCTTTTTTCTGTCACCAACTACTTGACTATATATGAATTATAATTAATTGTGACTAATTCTTGTTAAACGACTTACTTAGCAATATATTTCACCCCTCTTTCCGTCTAAATGTTTTTTCGTAACAATCAAAAAACATAAATTTAATTTTATTTGTTAATCTCATACGTTAATGTTACCACGTTAATCGACAGATTTAATCGAATTTTCAAAGTTTACTCATTCAACTTGTTTTAAACGACATTTATTTATATATTTATTTTCGTTTTAACACGCTGCATAAGTCGTAATTTATTTATTTTAATCGTAAAAACAATGTAAATTTCTAATTATTTTATGGTTGCATTTTTTTTTAAATAACAGTGATTGTCATCTGGCGAGATGAAACTTAATGGGGGATGGAAAAAATAGTAACAAAATTAAAAACCGGAAAACATATAATTACATTCCGAGTATCCGATTAGTATCCACAAAAAAAAGTAAAGAAAATCACCCGTAAACAACTTAACTAGAGCTAACACCATTGCGATTGGCAGTTGACCAACAGCCAATCAAATGCGTGATAGCGGGTTATGGTTTGCCTAATATAAGTCAGTGTCTGTAGGCTGTTAATTTAGCATGTGGGTGTATCAGAGACTGATCCGATCGACCTGGTGAGGGGAGTATGATGTTTGAAAGACCCGAAACCGCCCAATGATCTAATTGAGAACATCACTGGCGACGGCATCTAATGCTAAATAGCATATATTCAAAGTAAGTCTTCTTAATTCCACTAAAATGTTCCGCTTTTTCTTGTATTGATCGGCATCTCACTTGTTATAATTTGACGGTAGTATTAATCGTCACTATTTTAATTATATACTTATTTTTCCCTTCTAGTTACATGTGCGGCCCAAGTTAGTTGTTTTTGCTGTTGGACGTCTTCAAGTGACGTGATTTTTTTTATTGGCAAAGTTCTCAGTTTGTGATACTATAGCCCCAGCTTACAAGATCTGATGAAGAATTGTCTATTTTAAAAACCTAAAGGATCAAAACCTAAAAGATTAAAGTATTAGAGACTGCCTTCGGATGGAAGCGGGTGCCTATGACGTTTGAAATGCTAGATCGCACTGATTTATTTATAAAAGATGTTTGAATAATCCAGAATTTATCCCCGGAATCAACCGCCTGCATGCGAATAGAAAGTGAATTCATGAAATCCACCAACATAAAAAGGGCCTAAGACATCTTTGTAACAGATTTATCCTTCCTTTACAGCGAGATTTTCCTCAGATTTATTCTTGGCGGAAACAATATTAACAACATAATATATGGAGATGCAGGCACATAACATTGTCTTCTGCATAGATATTCACTAAATATCGGAGTATGCTCTCAGGCAGATCGTAAAAATAAATCAGAAAAAAGATAGATCCGAAAAGTGAGTTTTGATCTCAGGATCCCCAGAGGACGAGATTTTAACATCTTTTTTTTTCTTTCTTTTTTTTTACATGGACCTAACTGATATGAAAGACTTCCAGTAATTCCATAGCTGGACATCTTGTGTATAGACTCCCTATGTCACACCTTTTCAAAGGCATTCGATATATCAAATGCGATCGTACCCGTGATACATTTATTGTCTAATGTCTCTGATTCTTCCAGTAATAGCAGCTTGAATATAAGCAGTGAAGTGAGACGAATGCTTAAAAGACATTCCTTATTAATTGTTACAAAGGATACGACGTTGTGGAAAGGCATGATCGCTCACGTCCTGAAAGGAAACGACAAATACAAGACTCAGTGGTCTGTTTCAACTGTAGGCGACAACGATATGAGAAATATGTAAATTCTGATTTACAGTACCGGGTTATTTCGCTGATTTCCGCTTCTGGGTTGCACATAATAATTGGTTTGCATTAATCGTTTGCAATTCTATTTCATTCGGAACGTCAGAATTCTCGAAGACTCAAAGTTCTTATTCAACTAGTACCATGCCTTCTAAGAATTCCACTCTTTTTCTCTGCTTTTTCACCTTGAGTGTCCTTATTTCTCTCCTCTCTTATTGCTCGTTGTTTTCGCTCTACTCACAATAATATTAGTGATTCTTATACGATTATGTGCTTTGGACGTGGGCGACAATGGCCCTCTACAATTTTCTACAATTTGTAGCTATTCGTAATTTCTTTTCCGTTTTGCTATCTCTCCTCATTCCGACCGTCCTGAGTATTATGATGAACAAAATCCGGGAGCAAGGACACTGATCGGGAGTTTGGAAGGTTTGAGAAACGTGCAAATACCTCTTAATTGCAGTTGTTCCCAGTTCTACGCTGGTATCATCTGTTAGGTACCCACCTATTGGTATATAGGGAACCTTCCCTAAACAAAAATCAACAGATTCTTTTTAATAAAATGAACAGATTTTTATAGCAAAAGGACAATCATTGCAACACTAAGAAACATAAAATTACATGCTTATATTAAAATTACAAACAATACATTTTATGATCTACAAGCTATATATCTAGAAACATAAGTTTAACCTGAAAGTATACAATTATATAGAAAATATCTATATTTGAAAGCCTAGAATTACGTAAACTTATGTAGATGTCGGCATTAAATGACCTATAAAATTGATATGCCGCTAAAGAAAATCAACCAACCAACCTAATCCCTGTTCAGCCAACCATTTACATAAGCTCGTTATTTAGGTTATTCGGTCGATTCTGCTGTCTCTTTTGCGTTCACGGTGCCCCGTGAGTGTTCAATTCTCTAAAACATCTTTCTTTATTATTTGCCCTAGAAATTTAAACTGTATCTTTTTAATGCTAATGATAAGGGTCTTTTTTGTTTTCATTTTCTCTAAAACTTCTTCCTGGTGTATTCCACGCATCCTTCTGTAGATCCACACTTCTTCTTCTTCAATCTCTTCATCATTTGTGATGATTTTGCTTAGATTTGACTGCTATATAGGAAGAAGGATTTTCCAGGTTGATACTCCTTTTGTGTTTCGTTGAAAATCTCTTTTTTCTTAATATTTTGATTAGCTTTTGGAAGACATCTTTCGTTATGCCGATGCTTCTTTGCATTTCACTATGACACTTAAAAATCTTCCTAGATATTTATTATTTTTTTATTTGCTTGATTTGGTTATCTCCAACGGGTATTTTGCATGTTGTGCCGTTGCTTTTGCTGACAGCCATAAATTCTTCTTGCAGTCTCTGTTTTTCTTCATTTCGTAGTGGATCCTGTCTGTCCGATTTTTATGAACACTGTCATTTGCATATTTAATGCTGACAAGACTATGAACGCAAATTAATGAATCCTGATATGACTTCTAATTCTTGCAGGTTTGATTAATTGTGGCGATTAAATGTATATTTGGTATTTTTCAGTTTTAACTCACCTCTAAATAAAGTATTTTTCAACATTCATTGTATGTTCTGCATTTAAGGCCGTCTCAGTTATTTGACACGTTTTTGTTTGCTTACTTTACTAATACTTAATATGCTGCACTTCAGACTATTGTGGTCTTTTTTTGCTTTTCCAAATACTATTTTTGTACTTTTTTAGAACTACTTGTTATTTACTTAACGGTCATATTCTTTTTCCTTATTTGCGTGACTATATTTGGATGTTCTGCACACTTGCTTATCTTACGATTTCCATTCAACCATAATGAATTTTCATGGACGCGTTCGTCTCTATTCGTTGGTGCTATTTTTTGCTTCTGCAGAGACAATGGCCTCTACCTGTGTGATCAATTACGAATGTTATTTTGGTTGAATGAAGAATATACGTTTAAGTATATGCCCAGTACTTTCCCGCGTGCGAGTATAGGAATATCATTTTATATATAAAGACAATACTCGTGCGGTTTGAATGATACATATTTCAGCGGAAAATAGATAAAGACAGAATGAAACAACACAGTACGTGAGGGTGTATGAAAATATGTTGAAATCAAAGCGCAAACACTCACATGTACACGTACATCCACACGAACATACCCGTATATAATTGAGTATGTGTGTGTGCGTGTTTGTGTGTGCGTGAAAATTGTTTGATCAAGTTTCATGTGGAAAGAGAAGGAATTTATTTAAAGTTAGCCAATGCAGAGACCGCTAAGCATACAACTTTTGCGCATCGCCATTGGTAAAAAAAAAAAAAAACTATGTTGGATCGATATGTTCCTTCGCAAGAGGAGCCCTAAATTGTTCCATCCAATCATGGTAACTCTTTCCTTGCAGTGGAAAACGATAAAAACTATCCTCTAGCAATGGACGTTCAGAAACAATCACACCTGTCATTTTTCACATTGTCATTCTAGCGGTAGCTTTCTTGAAACGGATACCGAATAGAGCCAAACATTGAAAACCAGTAAAATTATTGTGAGTTTATTGTTATCTTTTTGTAATAATCTTTCACGAATTTGTTGGCACTTGCTGAGCATCAAGTGGCAACAAATCCCTTCAATAATTTACGGCTTTTCATGATATTTACACGTATCTGTCTATATTTCTGAGATGGGGTATTTTAATTATATACACTACTTAAATTGTTCAGACTGTTATACTAGGTTTATTGTCATATTTACGACATTTCGGCCGTTGTCTGCTCCAGCATTTACTCGTCGGTCTCCAAAATGTCCTGTTTTTTTTGTGTTTTTTTCGTAATAAAGTATTACTCTGACATCCATTTACTGACTCACTCTCTCTATATATTATGCATCGTTTTTCTCTGTGCCTTTTGCTTTCCATCTTTCCTGTGGGTATCAGATTTTCCAAACACTCATTCCTATTTAAATGCCCTAGAAATTTATACCCTCTCTTCCTGATGTTAAATATTCTTGTTCTTTTCGTTTCGATTCCTACTAAAACATTGTCATTGCTCTGTTTAAGCGTTGTTGTTCGTCTTTTTTTAATGAAGTTCTAATCTGATTCGACTGTTATTTTTTATGATATTTATCCTTTTACAGTTGAGGTTTGATATTTGGGGTTCCTCTGCTAATCCTGCTATTCAATTGTAGATCTTCATTTAATTTTGCACTTGTCCAGACAGAAATTCAGAGATATTAAGCGTTGTTGTTCATCTCCGATACTTTGCAATGAAGTTCTAAACGTAGGAAAAGACAATATTTAATTATGTTTTTCTTATTTAACAATCAGATAATTAAATTGTAACAATGATTAGAGATTACATTCAACCTATAATAATTTTCGACATTAAAAGGAAGATAATTCACTCTGACATTAATGAACATGGCGACTATACTGCTATTACTAAAACTGCTACTAATAGTAATGATATTATAATATTGTTGTAGCAGTTTGGACACACTAATTATTTTTTCTCAATTTCAACTTGTTTGCTGCAATAACAATATCTACTTCCTGATAATATTACTGGATACGATGATCATTTCAAATTCAACTCAAATGTTCTAATTTCTCTCTTCGCTAGTAAATATTTTCTCATATACTTATATGTTTGTTTATCTTACTTCCATTTGCTTGCACAGATAGCATTTTATCATTGAATTGTATCCATGGTTATTTTCTTTTATGTTTCGTGTATCTGTTTTTATTACATGCGATTTTACCCATACGTTTTTGTCATGATTGTTTTCACCTTTATAGAGTTCTCTCGAATATTCATTGAAATTACAATCTACCGTTGAAATCAATGGTGAAACGGATGTTATGCTATCGCAAATTTAGTTGGAGCGAAAGAATTACAGAAACACCCTTAATAGATTTAGATTTTGTCACAAAGATTAGGGAACTAGAGCATGGTGAAGCTTATAAGTACCTAGGAATTAGCGAAGAAGATGGCATACAACACCCCAAATGAAGGAAAAATAAGAAAAGAATACTACAGGCGTGTACGTCTGGTACTAAATACTGAGCTGAACTCAAAAACAGGATATCAGCCATAAACACATTGGCTGTCCCTGTGGTGCAATACAGCTTCAATGTCCTTAACTGGACCATAGCTGAAATTAAGCGACTGGATGCCAAAACGAAAAGCTTCTCACTTGCTATCGCATGCATCATCCCAAAGCTGATGTCGACCGTCTGTATGTGCCCAGATCCGAAGGAGGCAGAGGATTAGTTCAACTAGAACTGTCCTACAAAACTACAACAATTGGCCTCCAAAGATATTTGGAAACTACTGAAGACTGGATGATGGTATGCGTCAAGGAACATGAAAGTAGTAAGCGTCTCTACTCCGTAATGAAGGAAGCCAACAAATTCAAAATGGAGTTCCAAATGGGCGTAGAGATGCAACTGCAGCACAATACACCGGCTGAAACTGCAAAATACCTAAAAAAGATAGCTAAGACGAATGCAACAGACCAGTTACACAAAGCGATGGCACGATAAACCGCTTCATGGCCAATACTCTGCCCGTACCAAACAAGCTGACGTAGACAAAACCCGTTCCCATCAGTGGCTACGTAGTGCAGGGGTTGAAAGCGGAAACTGAAGGTTTATCCTTGCTGCGCAGGACCAATGCTTGCTAACTAGGAATTATCAAGCATATACTAAAATATTGTGTCAGCCCAAAATGCAGATTCTGTGATAAATATCCAGAAACGATTGATCATCTTGTATCAGGTTGTACGGTGTTGGCACCCACTGAATATAAAACCCGACATGACAGAGTGGGCCAATATCTGCACTGGAAAATCTGCAACTTCTCCGGGAAGAAAATTGAAAAAACTGGTATGAACACCACCCAGACCCGGTTACGGAGATAGGACCTGTTACAATTTTATGGGACTACACAATACACACTGACAGAACAATCAAGGCCAACCGCTTGAATATTGTTATTAAAGACCTACAAACAAAATCGGTGCCTCCTTATTGATATGGCAGTCCCTGCCGACTGCAATGTATCTTTGAAGATATTCAAAAAGTTGTCAAAGTACAAGGACATTGAAGAAATAGAAATCGCGAAAATGTGGCATATGGGAACATCAACAATCCCTGTTGTAGTTGGAGCTCTAGGACTGGTTGGAAAAAGATTCCAGTAGACTAATTGAAGGGATTCCTGGAAGTCCATGCCTCAAGGAGATACAGAAAATTGTTCTGACAAGTACAGCCCACACCTTACGAAGGGCTTTATCTATGTAATCTTTTTTTTTTTTTTTTTTTTTGGTCAGTGGAAAGTGTCATGACACCATTTCTAACCTTAGGTCCCTGGGCGGGACCCGGAAATAAATGTGTAAACGCCAGAAATCAAAGAAAATAATAATAATAATAATAATAATAATAATAATAATAATAATATAAAAGCAAATCGAAATGACATCGTGATTAGAGACCGCATTGACAAAATGCGCCGCCTTATTGACATGGCAGTTCCTACTGGCTGTAATCTCTCTTTAAAGATCTTCAAAATATATCTCAGAAATATGGCGCACGAGGACATTAACAATTCCAGTTGTAGTTGGAGCCCTAGACTCATTGATGTCTATATCTGGTAGCCCATAACTAAATGAAATACCAAAAAAATGTACTCACAAGTACAGCCTTCATCTTACGAAGGGCTTTTTCTTCGTAAGGTGATTTTTTTAAGACTGCTCATAGGAAAATGTCATGGTGCCATTTCTTACCTTAGGTCTCTGCTAGGGGCCCAGAAAGAAATGAAAATACACCAGAAAACAAAGGAAATAATAATAATAATAATAATAATAACAACAACAAGAAGACACAGTTCGAATTACGAGAATGACGTGTTTTTTGGGGGGTTTTTTGAGGTCCTGAAAATTTAAGGTTTTTTCTTGAAAAACGTAAATATTAAATTTTGATATTTTTATTAATATGTTAATTTAAATATGAATTTTTCATCAACTTATTCATTTTATGAAGGATTAAACTAGTTTTCATATCTGTATTATTCATATATTCCTTAGAAAGACTACGATATCAGTTGTCGATATTTCGAAAGAATTTTTTTCTTAGAAAAACTACGATAATTTTTATTTTCTTAGTACGACAACGATATTAGTTGTAGATAAAGTTAAATATTTTGAAGACTTCTGTGAATAAATAACTGGATATGCAGATGGACGTACAACTGAATGAACGAATGAATAAAGTTTGTATATAATTTTTACGTACTTTTTAATATAATTTATAAATAATGGCACTGCTTTCTTTAAATTAATCAATAAGTAAAATATTATTTATCTTTTCAATTTACAGGGATGTTTATCTTAAGCTTATTATCTTAAAAATGATGAACATTATTTTTTTTTTTTAATTTCACTATATTAATACGTTATCCTTCGTATAAATTGTAAACATTAATAACTAAATGTTAACTTTTTTTTTATTTTCCATTATTCTTCTTCACAATATCGTTAAAAGGCCTGGTGCTGGTAGCAGCAACAATATTTTTTTTTAATTAATTAACAACTAATCTGATTAACAGGACCAGTAACAACAACAGTAATCATATGAATAAATAAATAAAACGTATCATTTTTTCATAATTATAATTATATAATGTAATATTTAAACATAATACACTAGTATAATAATGTTTTGTGAGTTTGAATAACTTCTTTTACCAATGTCTTTTTACGACGTCTTTTTGAATTCCAGTCGTGTCTCCGTCACTTGGTAACCCATCTAGGAGAAAGTAAACTCCGAAGGACAACCCGCAACTCAAAGTGTTAATCTTGCTGCGGAGTGAATGCTTGCTGCGTTATGAGTTCGCTTACGATCTCCTACAGGTGTCGAAACCCTGTGTGTAAAAGACCGTTACTCAATATGCCGGGCAACTTTGTGTGAACTTTTGGACACGTGCGTCACTCGTGGGAACAATATAACAAAAAGTCAAACAAAATTGTCCAGTATGGGTTATCCAGTAGATAAACGGGGAGACCTTCTCTCAGGAGAGAACCTACCTGAGGTCGAAAATATCTGCCATAGGGACATACTCTTACAAAATAAGTAATTTACAGGTCCTCACAACCGGGATAATCACAATGATGGCCCTGCGAAAACTTCAACTAGACCCACCACCATTCATTTAAAGAAAGAAAAGGTAAAATGATCTCGTGAGGAGGAAAAACTCGTTATGACTGCATTCTATGAACATTTTGAGAAAAAAGATTGGACAAGCAATTAAGGAAAACAATAAACTAGCCAATGTAAGAAGATACATCATGAAAAATAACCGATTGACAGATGCTGAAATTAAAGAAATAAAGGAATTGCAACCAGAGTAGGTGAATCAACAGAACATGAAAGGAAACCAGAAATCGACATAAAAATTACTAACTGTTGTGGATTCCGGGTTGAAATCCGGTACTATAAATAACAAACGCCAAGAATGAATATAGAAAAATAATGTATTAACGTAATAATACAAACTGGTAAAGTAGGTTAGTAGTTCCAGGAATACGGGTTAGTAGCAGACTATCTATACAGTCTTTGGTATTGAAGTATCGCTGTATGACTTCTTACTGAGTCTACGTGCTCACTCCCTGTGACTCTTGCTCACTACGTTCGTTCTGTCTGTCTGTCTGTCTGTCTGTTACCTTCACCCATTGTTGCTCTTTCCCTTGGGTCTTCACGTAGCAGTAGTATATGTATATACTGGGTGAGTTCATTTGTGTAAAAAGGGGAGGACCCCTCAACACTAACATCGCACAAACTATAGATAATAATGAAGAAACTGAGACACACATCAATCACCTGTGAAGATAATGCTAAAAGTTTAGAAGAGTTGAAAAGGAATGATCTTAATCGCTGAGAAACCTGCAATAAAACCAGTCCAAAACACACTGAACCGAATTATTTTACAGAAAGCAAGAATAGTATAGAAGAAACCAAAGAAGAAATCATGAGGCATATAAATCAGACAAACGGAGGGACGACAAAATCTTCTAAAATGACAGCCAACAAAGCATAAACTCAAAACTATTAAAGTCTACAATGCAGCACTCAAATTAACTCTGGTGGAAAAAGACCCACATATAAGTCCCAACGAATGAGTCAGCAAAAGTAGAAACTAAAAAAATAAACATCAATGTAAAAATAGGCAATCTCACTGATACATACATTCACCTTCGAAAAGAAAAATAGAGAAAGAAATTGAAAAACTTAGAAGTGAATAATCAGTACTGGATGAACCGACAAGAGGAATAAATAGAGCCTCGAAAGAAAATACAAAATTAGGAATGAAAATGAAGTCAGCTAAAGAAAAATAAAGCAAACAATACAACTGAAAGCTCAAAGAATCAGGCACTATGATGAAAGATCAAGATTCTACAGGTAGAACAAGATCTTTCAAACCGATGACAAAAAGAATTTACAGTGAAATAGGCAAATAAAATATTGAACTGGCAACTCTACCCCACACTGGAAGATGTTATACAGTTCTGGGAAAATATAGGCTTCTTCTAAAGAACTTAAGAGAGAGAACAAATTGAATTACGCAAAAGGTGGAATGGAGGAAGAATAAACCAGAACAAACATAGGCAGGAATCAAAGACGAGAACGTTGAACGTGCACACAACTAGAAATCCCTAAAAATAGATAAAATTTCTAACATTTTGCTCTGTTATCTAAATACAGCACACGAAAAACTAGCTTAAAGAACTTCAAGAAATGGTCAAGATCATGCCTATTCAAGAATCCTACTACAATTCCGGCATGGGTAACCAAAATAATTACCTTCCTTCTACCCAAGAATACTAATACAAATGTTTAAAAAAAACTACAGACCAATAACAGGTCTTCAGACTACTTAAAAACTGTAAAAATGAATTCTGATAAACCAGACATAACTCTTCTTAGAAAAAATTAAATATGACCTCTTGAAAAAAAGGGTACCAACGTGTCCTTGAAAAAAGTGTACAAATTTTACTTATTAATAGAATGATCTTGGAAAACTGCTTCAGAACAAAGAATAATTTCAGTATTGCCTGGATAGATTACCGTAAGGTACTCAATTGTGTATCCCATTCCTGGATCTTAAAGTCTTTATAAATATACAAGGTGTCACGTCATCATCAATTTCATCAAAATATGTCGATATGGAAAACAACATTTCACGACAATCATATAAATGGAGTCTGTAAGTCTGTTGAAATGAACATCAACAGAGGAATATTTCAAATAGACACTTGGTCCTATTACTGTTCTGTATATCCCTAGTAGCAGAGAAATTGAAGCACGGAATATGGTTATAGAATATCTCAAAAGAAAATAAGCCATCTATCCTACATTATTTAAAGTTGTCTGCTGGGAATGACAGTGAGTAAAATATTTCAGTTATGAAAATGGAATGGAATTAGATTTGGATAACGCTGCTAAAGCCACAATTTTCCGTGGATCGCTACAACAATTCTATTCTATTAGCTTATACCCCGGGGTAACAATCAAAGTTTTAGAGCAAGAATTGCCTAAGTATCTCAGTGTAAATGTGGGTGAAAGAATTCACCATGCAAAATAAAGAAATAGTTTTAAAAGTGTACTATAGAAGGTTACGACTGATATTATGAACTAAAGTGAATTCTCAGAATAGAATTATGGCCATTATTAAACCTGACGTACAAGTGGTTCAATATAGTTTTAGCATCTGGACTCTAAATAATATCAGAGAAATGGATTCTATAACAAGAAAGCTTCTTTCATAACATGCATCAACCAAAGAATGATGCAGGCCTTCCATACATAGCCCTTAAAGATGGTGTAAGTGGTCTTATTCAGTTAGAATTGTCATATAAGGCAACATATATTGGCTTACTAACATACATGGAAACAATAATAAGACTGGATGATACAATTAGTCAAACAACACGAAACAGAAAAAAAAAGTTCAATCCTGCAAGAAGATTGTAAATACAAACGAGATTTACATTTAGTAGATTCTGTAGGAGTCCAAAACAGAACCTATGAACAAACTGTTGCCCCCAAAAATATAAAAAAAGTAAGCCAAGGTAAAACCTCTTGAACCGAAGAAACAAAGCTGGCATGACAAACGCCTGTATGGCCAATATCCTGAACGTGCTATTAATACCGATGGTTACGAGCATGTGGATTAACGTCTGAAACGGAAGACTGTATTCTTGCATAGTCTTTTACTAGAAACTTTCAAATAAAATTATACGTATTAGTATGGATCCAAAATGCAGGTTCTGTGACAAATGCCAGGAAACTATAGACTACCTAAACTCAGGATTCACTGTACTTGAGCCAAATAAATATAAAAATCATCACGATAGAGTGGGGACAATACTTAATCTGGACAATGTACCAAAGATTTTAATAAACACTTGTATGAAAATCACCCAGCACCTGTTACAGAATTAGTAAACATCACAATTCTATGGGTATACACCATCTTTAGAGACAGACAGACTGAACCAAACAGACCGGATATGAGTTTCAAAATCCGAAAAGAAAAAATTGACCCTGCAAAAACTAATTGATATATCTTGCCCAGAGGGCTGTAACATAGCAAGCAAGGAATTTGAAAAACTCTGGAAGTATAAAGACCTGGAAACCGAAATAGAATAAAATGTAGAAGTTGGAAACAAGAATATTACTAATCATAGTAGGTAAGCTTGGATTGATAAGAAAAAAAGCTCACAACAACACATTGAAAAAATCACTGGAAATCCCAAATTAAGAGAAATACAAAAACTTCTCTTGATTAGTAGGATTTTGATGACAATGTCCTTTTATTTGATATTAGGTTGGTGCAAAAATAATGACGTAATAATGTCGTTTTTGACGTAACGTCAAAAACGACATTCTTCGTCATTATTTACACCAACAATTTTTTTTGTTTTTTCTTTTTTGTTTTTTTTTTTTTTGTTTTTTTCTCTAGGTGTTCTTGGGAATTTCTAGTTAGCAAGCATTGATTCTGTGCAGCAAAAGCTGAAAACATTTTTCCTCTGTTAAAATATAGTGTCATGTGAAATCTTAGTGTGCTTATCTGGCCCTGTTCATTTTAACTATTTTTTTGGCGGGGGGGTGAAAATTTTACTTGTTACGATCTTGTGTTATGAGGATGGTAAGAAAAAAACCCCAAATTTAAAATCTATTATTATTATTATTATTATTATTATTATTATTATTAATATTACAGTTAGTATTAGTAGTATTACGCGTGAGCAACATACAGTTAGTGCTATGTTTAAGTACAAATGCCAGAAGTCTAACATGCCCATCATAACATCCAAACTGCTATGTGTACTATCAGAATAAATTTAGAAGTGTCAGGTTATCAACTTCTCAAAACGTCTCCATTAGCCGCGTACTGAAAGAGATGAAAAGATTCGACAAAGCGGTCACAATCTGTTTTGTTGACTTTCGCAAGGCGTTTGCTTCCATCCACCGGGAACTCATGTTCAATATCCTCTTCTCATCCTTACTCATATGGCATCCTTCTGGAAATGTCTTCTCACGAAAATTGACTTTTTCAGACAGCATATCTCAGGACTTATCGTTGGATAATGGAGATCTGAAGACAGCAATGATGGATCGAACAGTTTCGAAAGGGATTGTCAATGATGTTCCGACTAACTATAGTTTGGTATTGTCGTATGCCCCAGTCGACGAATGGGTTATAGGGCGATCATACGCCGACTAGGAGATATATACACTCTCACACCTGTGGAGAAATACAAGCTATCTTTCTCAGATCGTGAGAGAAGACAATTGGTAAACAAAAAATATTTTTAAGACCACTGTTCCATTGGGATAATCGAACAGTAATCTTTTCCAGGTCCGCTTCGTTTTCAACACGAATACTGATCCACAATACAAGGATGAACTATAAGGCTTAGCGATCTTTGATACAAGAATTTTAATATATACAAATATACATATATCAAAAATAAAAGAACAGATAAGTATGAGTTAAAACATCCGACGATCAGATCTCGAACTTATTTTGGGATATCAAATTCGCCGAACACCAAATGGATTCAACTGAACACGAACATGCAAAATACAAGTATGAATTACTATGAATTGAATGCAGAAGCCAACGCACATACACAAAAGAGATGGGATAGGAGTTATAATTATTGTTTTACATGTGGAAAGGTGTTTGCGAAAAAAAACATAATATTCATGTGTGTGTGTATATCTTTTCTACTATGGGTCCAAAATGTGATGACTTATCTTTTGCTTTCAGTTCTCTCTTTTTTATATATATATCAATGTCCTTTCTTTTCTTTTCTCGACACAAACACAATTTCACACACTGCGAGTCTGTAATAGAGGTATACACTTTCTTTCTCTCTTTGTTTCGTGTTTTTCCTTCCTTCCTTTTCTTCTGTAGACGACTCGGTTTGCAACAGGGATGTACACTTTCTTCCTCTTCTGAAAACAGCTCGACTTGCAACAGGAATGTACACTTTCCTTTTTCTTCTTTATACAATTTATCTTATAACAGAGGTATACACTTTCTTTACGCAGGTTGAATCATCAGCATATATCTTTCTCTGCGTCTTCAAATTGGGATTCTCGAACAGGAATATTTCTTTATACTTCGTGTCCGGAGTTGCCTGGATTGAACTGGATAAGTCATCACTATCAAATGGGTCTTATCTTTCCGTTCGAGAACCACTAGCGCCTCGGCTTCGGTCTTGCCTTTTCAAAGTCCTGATAACAACTGATCCTCGAGTGAATCTTTGACTGTCACGTGTCTTAGGTTTTGGCGCGAATTCTAGCTTACTTCTGTCTAGACATTTTCTTTTACGGGTAATTGGGTCAGTCGACCTTTTGACCTGCCTTCCCAAAATGTCATAAGACTTCACGTAATCTGTATTCTGTTGCTATGCGGAAATTAACCTTCATATGTGCGTATATGCGTGTTTAGGCCATCTGCTTTTAATACCCGTCACAGGTATAAGGATGATGATGATGATGATGATGATGAACGTTATGCTTACAAATGTTAATGAAGTTATCTTGGTCTTCAACCCTTCAAAGCTAAAGACTCTAGGTAGCCAAACATTATGCCTCCCAGCTGCTCATGCTCATGAACCGAAATAAACAATGCCCAAATGTTTAAATCGGGTTGACTAATAAGCAAATCTGTGATACATGAATATACAGATATTTTAACCCATATTCATTCACCCAGAAAAGAAATGGAAATATGGCAACCGATCTGTTAAATCAGAAACTATAAGACCCAAGCCTTATATAACGTAAGAGCATTCTATTATTTATTACTATTCGTTAGTATTAATATCATAGATCTTTGCTTATACATATTGTGGGAGTGTTTAATCATTAGGAAAATATGCATAACCCTATTTAAGTTATAATTAAAAAGAAAATAATACGCCCATACAGTACAGAAGAAATTACAAAAACATTTGAGAAACATTAAAATCCATGTGATATTAATATCTAAAAATGTATGGTGAATTTACAAAATAAAATAAATCAAATTAATTTCCTAATATCCTATACATAGCTGCGCAAATATCATCTGAAAAAAAAAACAATACCTTTACTAAAATACTTCGGCAAAACATCTATTAGATTACATTGCAGTTTAGATAAATAAGTGATGAACATGTCTAAGAAACGAGAAAATTACCCATATAATAATAATAATAAGAAGAAGAAGAAGAAGAAGAAGAAGAAGTTTACACAGTGACTGATATAAACGTACCAAATGACAGAATCATGTCTGTGGATGATTTAATAAAATATGTCAATGCAAAAGCTGCAAATTTAAACAGTAAATAAAACGTAACATTTAAAAACTAAACCTATCCTTATTGTAGGTTAATCGTTGTGTTTGATAAAGGAAATCAAAAATAAACCAACCAAGTCCTATGCAGCCCATCTCTCCAGGGAATAAAAAATATACTTCTAAGAAACATAGTTCATTTCCTGTAAAGACTTTTGTCCATTCAAGGTTTTTCATGTTACTTGCTGTCATTTGTTTTATTAAGTGAAAACAATAAAACATGCTTTTTCACTTGTACTTGGTCATTTATTATGAACCGATATTCTAAAGCAAATGAAGGCCTAAAAGATTTTATAAAATAATAATTTTATAGGAATAATTTTTGTGTCATCGATACAAAGTCACCAGAGGACGTTAGCGTAGTTGAGATATTAAAGAATGGAGAAACGTATTCAATTTGTAATATAAAATGCTAGACTTGTTGAGGCATAAATATTTCTCTGCTTTTTTTGGCGCAATTGAAACAATACTAGAAAATATTTTTTTAAATATCGATATAAGATTGGGTTAGTGATTCGAACTGAGATACTTAAGTAAACAACAGTTTTGAACAGGCAGAAGCCTGAGGAAAGTTTTTCGACGTACAGATATGATGGGATGACAGTCCTTATACGTATTTGTCATTATCTCTTTCAGATAGTTTTAATTACGGCATCAGATATACTTGATAAAAGATGACCTAATAATGATAATAATCCAAATTCTGGGTCAACATAAATATATACATGCTTATTCAGTTGTTACTGTGTAGAAGGCATACTTTGAATCACGAGAAGGAATGTTAACAGCACACGAAATGCGCGGTTTAAGTAAAGACGAAAGTAAAACATTTTCTAGAATTTAGCATTTAGATAGATATACCAACCGATTCCTGACGGCCAGACGCACTTACAATAAAAAAGGAAACATTAAAAGTACAAAAACGTTGTTTTTGTTTGGTTGTTGAGAAAGGGGAATCAGAAAATGTAAATATACACCTACGTTTCAAAATATATTTAACAGCTGCAAAATATGTTATTTTCTCCTCTCTTGCAACAATCAGTATAGAATATTTTGTTTTGTTTTTGCTAAAACATAATATGTTTGACATTTCATATGGTTCCTTTGTTTTAATTTTTTCTTCTTCTATCAAACGAGTCCGTACAGATCATGAGTGATCATATCTCTCTTCAACCTCCTAATCCTGGTAGCTCTCATTAAATTATGTTTTTCCTATTCCCCCCATTCCTTGTCATGCAATACATTTACATTATAAAATTACGTAGGTTACTCACTGTCACTCTTGCCATCAAAATTTCCTGTGTGTATCGTATTATCCAACACCTTTTTCCACATGATGTGTCCGAGAAATCCCACCTCTTTTTTCTGTTTACCTTGGCTTCTTGGCTTCAATATGTCTAGTGAGAGTTGAATTAACTATGCCTTCTTTCCACATGATGTATCCGAGTCATCCCAACTCTTTTTGTTTGTTGTTTACACCCGTCTCTATTGCCTTCAATATGACATGTAAGGGTTCAAGCACACTTTCCACATTATGTCCTAGAAAATCCAATCCTTTTTTCTGGTGTTATGTGTAAGTAAAAGTTCCTCGTTAATCACATTTTCACTTTATAGTATTATCATCTTTTTTCTGTAGATTCACATTTTTGTTGGATCAAATCTTCTTGCTTATTGTATCAAATCTATTGGACCAAATCTGTTGGATCAAATATATTCTTGCTTCATGCTCTATAGGAGAACCAATAGTACATAAGAATTCAGTAATTTGATTTGTTCCTAACGAATATTTCCTGTTTTTTAATAATTTTCTAGAAATTTGGAGGAGATCGTTCGTCATGCAATTTCCTCTTCGTATTTCGATGTCACTTTCCCAACATTCTAAGATATTTAAATTTCGTACTTGCTTTATTGTTGCATTTCTAAGTCGTAATTAGCCTCTTGCGTTGTTCCTATTACAGACAACTATACCAGGTGTAACAACAAAATTGTCCAAATCCTCTAACAGCATAATTATCTATTCTCAAAAACGTTTAATATATAAATAATCCCTAAACTAATTGACTATTTTTCCAGGTTTACAGAAAAGACAATTAGCCAGCTTCATAGCATTTTTCGTAAGAAACGGTGAAAAAAATTTCAGTTATTCAGCTTAAAATTGATTTTTCTCAAACCGACTGCCTTCTCAACTGAGCAATGGTGAGAGGAAAATATCAATCAGGTCTTCAGTAATACTAGCAACATTCATAATTTGTCTTCCATCAAGAAAACGACGCGTAAGTTTTAAAAAAGGGCGAACGTTAGAGAGAAAAATGTATCAAGAGGTTATAAAAAGAAGAAAGATCATCATTTAACCTTAAAAATATAGAAATCAGTTAGAAAAGATCTATATCAATTCATGAAACTTTTCGCTGGTGAGAAAGGAATTTAAAAAGAAAACATGAAACTAAACATGAAACCTGTGAGTCATTTTGTTACTCTACGACAGAAAGGTAGAGGATTAGAGAAGTCGGAGAACATCTTGAATTATTTGGAAAATGATCCTGGAATTATATATATATATATATATATATATATATATATATATTAATTTATATGAACTTTATTTCAAGCCTTCATAAACTTCCGATCTTTAGCTATGGTTAATGATGAACATATCATTTTTGTCTTCTATTAAGCTTAGAGAGTAGTTATATCTTGTTATTGCTCAAAGTCGAATCCAATAATCTCATAAAACTTCTGAGAATTACAGTAAGACATCTTTAATCATTTCTAAGATACAACGGTTTAGAGCATAATCAAACAATTTGGACAATTTTGCTTTGTCTTCTTACAATCGATGCTTAGTTATTACTTAAACCATTTCTTTACAAATATTCTGTCGGCTTTCCTGCATTTTCGTTTCTTTCTCTCCAATTAAAACTGCATCAATTCTATCTTTTTTTTTT
>CAHIKZ030000732.1:0-15000 GCA_903632075.3 Acanthosepion pharaonis | reverse complement strand
GTACGAGATCAACGTAGTTATCCAATATCGAGCCTGGTAAGTACCTATATCGGTGACCAGATAATATAAACTTGAATATGTATGTGGTGTAATGATAATGTCTCGTAATTGTTAATCGGAGAGCCGAGTTCCAATTTTATTTGAGTTCGGTATATTCAATTACTGACAATGACTCTTGGGAAGGGTACGACACCACGTTTTCTCCCCCAGCTATGGATTAATTAGTAAGAATGTTATCATTAAATTAGTATTATCTCAAAAAGATATACTTACAATCTAAAATATTTTCAAGCTTTAAATAACCTGCAAGGGGATGATAAGCCGTAGAAACCGAACCAATCAAAGAAAATAAAAATCCTTTAAAAGAATGATATAATCAAAATACCGAAGTTCCACACTGCCCCAAACAAAAGCAGGGAAAGAAGCCTCCATCAATATTGGAATCACCTACTGGATTTGTGATTTTTTTTTTTCAGTTTCAACCGACGGCAATACTAACATCTTTGTCAATAAATGTATAAATTTTCTTATACAGAAATGTCTATCGTTACCAGTTAATTCAATGTAATTATTTTGCTTTTCGAAAGAATTATTAATAACAGTATTCGGGGGATTTTTAGACAGTAGGCAACGGTAGATATTTTAATTTCATTTGTTTATATATTTTAAAATTACCTGTTTTTTTTATGTACTACTTGGAGAGTAGCTGTCTATATTTCTGAGATGAGGTATTATGTACACTATTTACATTATTCGGACTATTGTCTTCATGTTTGTTGCCATATTTATCACAACGTTTCGGCCGTTGTACGTTCCGGCCTTCTTCAGGTGGCTGGAATGTCGAACTAAACCCTTTATTTCGCTCACTGAGGTAGACTGTTCTAGTTCCACGTGACATGTTTAATGGATGTCAGTTATCTCCTGTTAATTCCTCTCAGAAAGTTCTCCGCTGCCTCAAGAACACATGGCAGAGTACATAAAGGCGTTGGTAAGATCCAGTGGCAGGACTCATAGAGTGTGATTTCAATACCTGGTTAAGGCTGTGGAGAACTTGGAGAGGGGAATTAACAGGAGATATCTAATGAACTTGGACAATTAGTCTATATTATTTTCTCTAAGTCTTCTGCCATATTTTTTTTTAACAACTGTTAATATTTTGGAGCTTTGCGATATAAATGAAAATTCGACAAACCCATTGACTCATGTGGTTGTATTTAGAATTGATTTTATTTTAGGTTGATGCATCTATTCACATGCATTCGTTTGCCTACAAGGGTTAATGCAATCTAGAACTCATTACAGCATTTTCCTGCAGTTTTTCCCAATGAACATAAGCTGACATTTTAAATTGATTCTAAGTCTGCTTCCTTTCTAGTAAATCTCCTTTCAACATTTAAGAGCCTTTAATCAAATGATTAGAATTGGCGTATGGCTAACGAATGTCAGCACGAAATGACACTAGCATTCTTCATGCAAAATACATTCAAATAAGGACGTTTAAATCATGTATTTTGTTTCATTTTCAAGATCATTCCTCTTAACACTTCGTGCATATTTTAATTTAGATGAAAGGTACTGTGCATGCTCATAATTATCTACTGTTTCTCTTTAGCTTTTAGCTACATGAATTCTAAGATAGAAAGTTTTTCAATCAGGAATATATGTGGACTAATGTTACATGCTAGTGTATAATGTATTAAGAAATGTTTGTTTCGCGAATCTTCCAAATTAAGATTCTAGATCATTTCTTCCCAAACTTATTTACTTTTCTCGAGGCCATATTTTCGGAATAAAAATTTGCCAGCGCCTAACCAGATTTTATGTGATAAAACGTACATTTAAAATAAAATACAGAGTGATGGTTAAAGGGAGATAAACGAGGATTCGAACTTTCTATCTCTAATGGCGGACCCTAGTTACCATATTTTTAATAATCGTTATAACGCAAAAATGACAGTGAAAAATCGGTCAATAATAATTTATAACTCTTCGTACTGGCACTGACGCATGCAATTACATGTGCTGCATAATATTTTAAATTTTGATATCATATTTATTTTTTGTATATTATTGTTTTAACTATTTCTAAATCTTTTTCTTTCAATCATTCTGCCATACCTGTTATCTCCTTCCGACACACTTATTAGGCGCAACGCACCGTTTCAGAATCACTGGTCTAGACTATGTAGATGTGAAATATCAAGCAGAAACATTGCTACAGACAAAGTGACAGTCACAAATACATAGTATATATATATATATATATATATATATATATATATAATGGAATGGGCATATACCTGTGTTTCCCCCTCACTGGAATATGATTGGCTGGTGTCCGTCATAAATAGCGACGGACGTGCAGGAGAGAGAGAGAGAGAGAGAGCCTTAATTTTGAAAGTTAAGTCTATAACGACGCCCATTGGACTACGCCATTGATCTACACTTCTTACCTGCGACTACGAGGCGTACCAGTCGATTACTGCTACCGTATTCTACTTGGTTACAGTAGCCAAAACCACTTAGCTACTTCGTTCAAATATATCCCTTTCCGGGACATATCAATATATATATATAGATAGATAACTAGACTCGTTTCGAAAAAACCCTCGAATTTTTGATTTGCTAATCAAATCAATCTCGAGGAAAAAAAATTTAAAAAAAGAAAGAGCTACAAATATGAACTTCTGCCGACAAAAAAATCGCACAGATGCAGGTCTGAAGCCAAAAAAAAAACCCCGATACGGTAACAACTAACTAACAAAAGAGCTCAATACAACCGTAGAAAGCAGACCTGGATACACCTAGTGAGCCAGACAAACCTACATAGGTTTCACCTAAACGGATCGTCAGGGAAAGTTTGGCTGAAACCTGGGTAGGTTTGTCCTTCACAAATTTTATATATATATATATATATATATATATATATATATATATATATTATAATTTTATTACTAATATATTTTTTAATGAATGAATTCATTAGAATTCTATTCCAAAATACATATGTTACACCGATGTGAATTCTGTTTATCTTCATTTTTTTCTTGGTGTCTCCTCAATGCAATATTTTGACAAATAATGACATATCCAATCAGATTTTCAACATAATAGCGTCGGCCCTATGTTGCTACTCATTCAGGCAATAAGCTAAAGTGTGTTTACGAGTTTATTGGAAAATCTGAAAAGAAAATCATATCATTATTGAAAGAGGAAGAAAGAAATATTTGTAATTTCTACTCAATATAATAATACTTGAAATTTTAATCATTTCTTCCAAACACGCTCATACACACACATATATAGATATAAAAACCAGCTCATTAAATTGCTTCATTTTGTTGACAGGTTTCTTGTGAAATACCTATGTCTTTTACAATGTTAGAGAAATTATTGATTTTAATTGACAGTATACCTAATAAGAGGAGTAAAGGATAGCGGCTCGAATTGAGGAATCGGAGACCCGAGTTCGATTTCTAGTCGAATCCATTACATTCGCATACGTGTTATTACACCTGAAAAGGTATGAATCCTCTTCTCCTAATGGGTAAAAAGCAGGGCACACGGGGCTCTATAGACTTAGATGGCAATCTGTCTACAGCAGAAAGAAATCACAACAGGCCACGTCAGTCATGTATCGGAAGATACATGATCGCCTAAGCGTGTATCACGCATGCCATATAACAGACTAATACTTAATACAAAGAAAGACATTATTTACACTATTTATATTCGGACTATTTTCCTTATTTTTGTTGTTGTTGTTTCGGCCGTTATAACAACGACAAGGATTAGGAAAATAGTCTTAATATATAAGGTGTAAATAATAACTCCTCATCCCAGAAATGTTAAATGTGTTTTCATATTGCCAGCTTGACAGAGAAATAACCGTATAAGTCGTATTGGCAGGATAAGAGACAAAAGGCAGCTAAGTGGACTTGTATGCAGGTCACTTGCGAAACTGCACTGTCACATACGACACAAACATAAATACTAAATGAGGTTGCCGGAATCTGTTATATAATAATAATGTGTCGCTGCCGACACTTGGATTTGAACATAGATCGGCAGTGAGCAAACACAGCACACATGACCATAGAGAAAACGCATATTTCAGGGGAGGGGGGTTAGCATGTGTCTAATGGATCTCTATTTCTAGTCTATCCTCTATATTATACGGATCTGTATTTATACTCTATCCTCTATTACTATACAGACCGCTATTCTCTACTCTATTCCCTATACTATTTCCCTATACGGATTACTATTCGAGTGAGAATTATCGAGCGAGAACAAGTCTTATCAGCGATTACAAAGGCTCTGCTACAACGAGCTATACGAAAGTGACAACGATTATTCGTTGATATTACAAAAATTTCAAACGAGCATTCGTCGACATCACAAAAATTGATCATATATATATATATATATATATATATATATATATATATATATATATATGTGTGTGTGTGTATATATATATATATATATATATATATAGAGAGAGAGAGAGAGAGAGAGAGTGTGTCCGTCTGGAGATACAATGGATCTTTTCCAAGAGTTATGCCTCATCTGCTGTACTTGTCAACGCTCAGCACGGGATTCGAGATACCGATTGGAATGATGCATGTAATGTTATTATCATTCTCTCAAAGAAGGCTACACCCAGGCGGCAAACCTCTTTTTATCCTCGCATCTGCCCTCGGTGTAAATCTCGTATCCAGCCTGCGTGATCGTTGGCGACGTTTTCTTGCCTCTCGGTGTCTATCTCCATCGTTGGCCAGTCCCAGAACAGATGGAAACTCGGTAGCCCCCAATCCGTTATAGGTTGTACATGAATAAAAAGAAAAGAGGAAAAACTATTCTTAGCAGAAGAAAATCTGCATTTGCTTTGATAAAGAATAGTTATTCCTCTTATATATATATATATATATATATATATATATATATATATATATATAATGTGGAGAAAAACCGAGTGGTATTATTTCAATCATGCCGACTTCTAAGTTTTATTAGTGCTTAACCTTTACTCTTTATGACTATTGGCTTCTCTGCTGATTCTTCTGTTAATAGCCATAAAGAGTGAATGCTTTACAACAACATCGAATGTGGTATTACTGAAATATCACATCTCAGGTGAGTGTCAATTTTCTCCACATTAATCCTATTAACTCTCTTATATTTTGATATCGAGCATTTCAATACAACAATTTGCCCATCTAAAATGCCTTTCACTCAATAAAATACGGGAAAAAACCCAGTAATTTTGGCATTAAAATTTCTTACAATACTATATATATATATATATATATATATATATATATATATATATATATGATCCGGAATTACTTTGGGGAATAATTCGATTAGTAACGTTAACATCTGAACAGTGATCTTATGCAATTAAAACCAAATGTATTTGAAGACATAGTTCTGAAATTTATACTATATACAAATAATTTCGACTTGTGAAAAGCCTGTAAGCTTCTGGAACATGATTATTGTGTAGGAATTAACTGATTTTTTTTCCCTGATGCAAAAGAAAATTATTTAGATTACAAAGTTAGTACATTAGAACATTTAGACAACATCGACTGTAATATTACAATTCTATAAAATTCAATATCACCATCTAATTTAAGTGTTCATTGTTTACCTTTTAACGATACGGCTCGTGAACCGGCAACATAAGATGCAATTATAATCTAGATACCTTAAGTATACCGAGATTTTTTGAGGGACAAGATAAAATATACTCTTCAGCTTTTAAAATCAAATGACATGTCAGTAGGTATACTTAGAATTCTTGGCGGTTCTATATCAACGCAATATTGTCGCTTCAATTTGATATTTCATCAACTCTTTCATTAGTAGCATTTTGTCATTACACAAACATGGGTCATTCAATTTACGACAATCTTTGGAATTATGCTCTGATACAATAAAACAATTAGTTTGTTAAAATATCACTGGGTTCATTCCAAGCATTAATAATAATACACGATAATTCTATTTATAATATATTTTTTTTATAATTCTAATAATCTTTTGCGTTAGATTTCAACTCTCTAAATTGATTGTATGCTGTTTTTTACAGACTTTAAATTGTGTCTTTTATTTTTGCGCAAAGTGAAAAAAATCAGTTTTTTTTCGATTTTTCACCTTCAAGGTTGTAATTTTTTCCAGTTAATTTGAACTCAAAACTGGCACTGAAGAATTATCTATCAACAAAAAATGTTCGATGAAAACTGTGAAAACGCATAAACAATATCCGATCGCACACACATCCATACACAGAAACATACACATACATACACACACATTTTGAGAATTATAGATATAGATTTTTCTTAAGACAGTATTTTCTCCAGGAAACTTGCATTCTCAATTCCACTGTTACTAATATCGGTAGTACTGTTGTGGGCTTTCATCTAGACTTTCTATTCAATGTAATCTAGAAACTCAAGGTCTTGATTATACTACTCTACTCTTCGACTTATATGTGTTGTTCATTTTAGTTGTTATTTGTGTTGGAAGTTTTCAGGTGATGTGTTATTTGTTACTTGGTAAAAGGTTTTGTTTGTGATGTTGTTGCGCCACTCTACAACATTTGGCGAAGGACAGTCTTCATGACCCACGACGTTCATTAACTTAAATTATTTTTTAATAACTGACCTGGGAAATGATCTTGAGAATTTACAGTCAAATCATCCTTATCAATATAACACAAAACCTGTTCGTGCGATGAATCATTGAATGTCAAAAGTATGTGATACTGTATCAAAGAGATTGTAAATATCTCTGAAGATTGCCAACGCTTCTGTCTTTTTGACAATCATCACCACCACGATCACCATTTTTTAGACCCTTTCTTCATATGTATGAGCAAAATTAACAATAAAATAAAAACAAACTTAACAAAAATTAGCCAAGACACGCACATTTTCTGTTATCACCACGGCCATCGCTTACTTAATAATCAATTTCATCAATCAAACCGGCATTATTACTGCCAAAACACCTGTTTAAACAGCACTAGCTTCATCCCCATTAGCAATAAACTTATCAACCAAATCGTTATTATCTTGAGCATCGTTATTCCAGTCTCTTCAGAAAAAATAACACAAAAAAAAAAATGATCAACGTCTTTCAAATTTTTGAATTCGGTAGTAATAGCTCAAGGGACTGGAGATAGCAAGCGCTGAATGGAGAATGTTTACTGAGATCGCAATATTTCCTTTTTAGTAATTTTTTTTTTTTTTGTTATTGCCAACATCACTTTTAAATGGCTTTTGCTTTTCTTTTCTTTTTCTTCTACTTCTTAGACGACCCAATCGATTGTCTCTAGACATTCACCGTATTATTTTTTTTCATTATATTTCTTAGAAGAATTTCAACAGATTATAAAAAAATTGAAATTAAATTATGTTCATAGTATGCGTTTTCTTGTTGGATCGTTTTCTTGCACATTGCTTTTTGTTACAAGCATTTCTTCATGAAATTACTTAGGCCTTTCTCCCTAATGATAAGACATTATTATTATTATTATTATTATAATGGTTAGTTAATTAGTTAGTAAGAGCAGTTAATCAAACTGTATAAATTTTATGGAAATCTCCAATCACTTTTTAATTCCCCCGTGGTGTGGCTTTAGAAGATTGCATATGCAAATATCTTCATGCATTTTTATTTTATTTATGAATATTTTTCAGAATCTGCAGCTTAAGATGCTCCTCGAATATACAATCGGGTTCTTGTCTTATAATAATAATAATTATTATTATTATTATTATTATTATTATTATTATTATTATTATTATTATTTTATTTTCTTTCATTTCTGGCGTTTTACACATTTCTTTCCGGGTCCGCTTGGAACCTAAGGTTAGAAATGGCATCATGACTTACTTTCACTGACAAAAAAAAAAAAAAAAAATACATGGATAAAGCCCTTCGTAAAGTGTGGGCTGTACTTGTCAGAACAATTTTTTGTATCTCCTTGAGGCATGGACTTCCAGGAATCCCCGTCAATTAGTCTACTGCAATCTTTTCCAACCAGTCCTAGGGCTCCAACTGCAACAGGGATTGTTGATGTTCCCATATGCCACATTTCGAGATTTCTATTTCAAGGTCCTTGTATTTTGACAGCTTTTTGAATATCTTCAAAGATACATTGCACTCAGCAGGGACTGCCATATCAACAAGGAGGCACCGTTTTTGTTTGTGGTCTTTAATAACAATTTATTATTATTATTATTATTATTATTATTATTATTATTAATACATGTTTTTACATATGCTTGCCATGAGTGGAAAACTAGTGACATCAAATCATCTCAAATCTCTAACACCTTTCTCTTAAGCACCAAGATTTCAGTTAGTAAATGTTTCGATTATTTTCACTCCAAAGATTTTTAAAGATGCATTACAGTTTTCAGGGACCACCATGTTAATAAGAAAGTAGATTTTGTTTTTGTCGTCTCTGATCACAATGTCTGGGCGATTAGCTTTGATTGTTCTGCCTGAGTACATTGTAAATTTCCATAAAATTGTTACGGGCGCTATCTCTGTAACCGCCGCGTCTGGATGGTATTTATACTAATTCTTGCAGTTTCTTTTCCATAAAAGATGCAATTATTCCACTCAAGGACACATGGCCCAGTGGATAAAGGCGTTGGTTAGATCCAGTGACAGGATCCAAAGGGTGTGAGTTCAATACCCGGTTAAGACAGTGGAGAACTTTCAGAGGGAAAATTAACAAAAGATAACTGATAACTGACATCCAATAAACATGGCACGTGCAACAGTCTACCCCAGTTCGACAATCCAACCACCCGAAGAAGGCCGGAGCGTACAACGACCGAAACGTTGCAATAAATATGGCGACAAAGATGAGGACAATAGTCCGAATAATGTAAATAGTGTACATAATACCTCATCTCAGAAATATAGACAGATACTGAAAGGCTGAAACGTTGTAATAAATATGACGACAAAAATGAGGACAATAGTCCGAATAATGTAAATAATGTAGAACTAATTTCCTTTTTTTTTATGGTGACAAGTCAAATAGAATAAAATAATCTACTAGATTTTTTTTTATTCTATTTGACTGGTCGCTGCATTCCATGAGAGGAGTTTTGTAATTGTTGACCTTTCTGAGAATATTTTGGAAAGTAGATATTTCGAAATATCATCGTATTTTTTAAGTCAACTCCGATCTTAAATTTAAATTTGACCCGTCTAAATGACGCAAAGTATATGCTTTCACATATATGTTATCTGTTTGTTCTAGGTAGAAAGATTTCCGGAATATATAAAGCATTTCCGATGTATTTATAATTTCCATAATACAGCTTCCTTAGTGATCTTGCGAAGATGTTCATTTTCGTTCCAATTGCTTCTCTAAAATTTACAGTCCAACTTTGAGCAAAAATTCTGGAGTTTAGTTGCGCAGAAATTCTATTTGAAATGGACATGATACATTTTATTTCCCTCCCCCATCAGCTATGTGCTAAATAGGCTGGTAGATTGGAGATCATAATATTGTGGCAACCAGTCTGGGGGATAATGCTAATTAAGAGAAGAAAAGAATATGAAGCGAACCATGATTGGCTGCGTCCTCAAGAATCTTGACATTAAAAAGACTTTTATCTTAAGCATATTTATTTTTTCTTCTCGAGATTAATAGTAATTTTTATTTTCACTCGCTTTGCAATAAACCGGATCACTTCCCTTCATTTCAATTTCACTTTTGAATATTTTTACGCTTATGGTTATATAGATATGAATACTTACTCATATATATATATATATATATATATATATATATATATATATATATATATATGTGTGTGTGTGTGTGTGTTTGGCACCTATTATGTATGAGTTTGTTTGTGTGTATGTGTGGGTATAGAGCTTTTGGTATATCATGACTGTTTTATATATGTAAGTATGTGTGCATAAAAGTCTGTGTGTATATATGTGTGTGTGTTTTAGGTTTATATGTATATGTGCATTGTGCATGTGTACTTGTTATCATAGATATGTATATGTGTGCGTATATGTTTATGTTTTATATATTTATTTGTATGTATTTCTGTATGTATATATGTATGAGTGTATATTTATGTGTGTTAATTTGTTTTTTTTCTGCCAGGTGTATATATATATATATATATATATATATTTATGGGTTTTCTTTATCCTGTTTTTCTTTGCCTAATATATAATGAAACTATTATCAACTTATATGATTAATATATATTTTTTATTGATATTTATGGTTTTAGAATTTTCGTTTTAATATATATTAAACAATATTTTTTTTTACCATTTTATCTTTGTATATTTCCTCCCTTAAGTTATAATTCAATAAGTGGTTAGCATTTATTTAAGTCTGAAATATTTATTGGTTGTGATTTCTCATTGTCTATGTAATTGTCTGTGGATGTATGTATGTGTATCTATCGGTGTCTATGTGTATGTAGAGTGTATTCACATTTAACTGTGTGTGTGTATAAGTGTTAAGTTTCCACGTCTCCTTTTTTTTCATAAAAAGGGTTGTAGAGAGATGTTCATGTATTCCCCCCACATTCCTTTTTTTTTTTTTTTTGTGTGTGTGTGTGTGTGTGTGTGTGTGTGTGTGTGTGTGTGTGTGTATCTAATTATGTCTGGGTGCTTATGTATTATAATCTGATTGTGTTTTTGTTGTTTTTTACGCGTGAGTTTAAGACCACGTTCACAAACTTTAAAATAAAAACGGAAAAAAAGGAAAAAAAAAAAATATATACATGTATTGTCAAATGACCGGATGTATTGTGGCGTCTTGTCAGACATAACTTCAATGAAGAAATGAATTGAATAAACATATATATTTTTTTTTCTCAATAATTTTGTAGTTTTTAAACTTAATAGTGATTAAATTTGGATTTTAAAATTGCCAGTTTTAATTTTAATATTAAATAATTAAATTTTATCATATAATTTTATAATTATTAGTTAGTATAAATTATTTTAATATTACACGTATTTAAAAGATCTGAATAGCTATTATATAGCAGGATTTCGTTGTCAAGCTTTTGAATCTTTCTATACTTCGTTTTTGATTGGTTATTCTAGCTTTTGTAACATTGTTTCCCCTAATGTAGGATCGTTAATTAATCTGAAACTTTTAAAACCATTTATTTTCTTTTCAACATCATCACTTGATAAGACACAGAGTGTGTTGAAACAAAATGGCTATTTTTGCAGTGATTTTAAAACATACTTATGTTATAATTTTTTTATAAAAAATAATTATATATATATATATATATATATATATATATATATAAAAAATTCAGATGCGAGACATATAATGCCATAGCCATAGAAGTCTCCATCTCAATTTCACTTTCGAAAATCATAAACCTGAGAAAGCAATAAAATCTCTCTAATTAAATATACTCCAGTTGCATTTTTAACTTCTTTTTTCATAAAATTTTGCCCTTGTGGTTATATATATATATATATATATATATATGATTAGGATATGACACATCTATTAAATACATTTTATTATATCTGACATTATTTCTTCTTACTAGAAAAGTTATTTTTAATGTTTTTCTGTTTGTTTTATTTAGGCCGGTTTTATTAATTTCCCTGTTTAATAAAATTAAAAATAAAAACAGTAATAGCAGTTCAGACACGTGTAACTACTGAAAATAATATTTATAATAATAAAAAAAATGATATATATGAACATTTTGGTGTTTTTATTTGTTTTATTACAAAGTGTTTCGTTCCTAATATTGTGACTATATGCCAGTATTGTTTTATCCTGCAATAATTTTTAAGCATTTCTAAATTCAATGTCTTCACATGTCATTTCGACTTGTTCAAATATCATTTCTTCACGCTAGTATTTTGCTTTAGTGTACATTTAATTTTTTTCTAATGAAATATGATTCACTATTTAAATTATTATAGACAGATATTGAAATGTGATTATTATAATATTTGGAAATTTGATACAGTTTTATTAATGATCCGTTGTTTGTTGGTTTTTATAGGGTCATCACTGTTCTTCTTCAAATCATAACTTTTTTATTGTCTTTTTGTTTTAATTTTTGCTATCCAATATAATTTTCAATTTCATTCCACCTTCTTGCGTATTTATTTTATTACCTGAACCCATGTAAGGTGATAAAGGCAGTAAAATACAAGGCGCTATTTCGGAAAAAAAGATATTAGATTAAAGAAAATCTTATAAAAAATTATCGATAAGAATGGGCATTAATAAGAATCGGATTCAAGAAGGGAGAAAACGCTGTTTGCCATAATAACCATGTTCTTGGTAATGATTAATTCTGACCCAACTTCGCTCCTATTGTATTATTTTTACATCAATGTACAGATCAAATTACGCTATATTTGCTCATATACCTTTCAACTAATTTCTTTTGATTTTCATCACAACACTCATGTAATTATTTCCATTCGACTCTGTTTGCTATCACTGGTTCCAGTTGCCACAAGAAGCAATAAAAATACTTATCAAAAATGAATAATGATGAACCATGATTCATTTAAATACATTGTTAATCTGGTCAACATTACGTTATATATATATATAGATATATATAGTCATCCACAGACTGTTTCGCTTTATTACAGCACTTCTGTGTAACTAGACATCCGATTGCTTCAAGCCGGGATCGAAAACCGATCGATTTGTCATCAGACAGAGTTCCTGCTCCTAGGCTATCATCACACGGCAGAGAAAAAGGAAAATTGTAAAGTTTTCTATACGAAATGGGCCCATGGCCAGGAGAGCTCAATTCAGTTGAGGAGTAATGCGGTAATAGCAGTAGGAACCACTGGTTTTTAAATTACCCTTTTCTCAAGAGACCTCAACGGGTTTTTCCCGAGAGCATATATATTGTCATCCACAGACAAACTGATTCGCTGTATCACAGCAGCTCTTCAGTGTGGCTAGATGACCGATTATATAACAGGGATCAGAAACAGAAGCTGATTTTCATCAGTCAGAGAAATCTACACCTATCTATCTATCTATCTATCTATCTATATATATATATATATATATATATATATATATATATATATATATATATATATAATACTAATAATCTTATAAATAAAAGCAGCTATCGTCGTCCGGTAAAACTTGGTGTTTTAGCTTGTAAATGAACGAACCAATACCTAAGGGAAAAAAAATTAAAAAAAAGACTAAGAACATGTACTTCCGGCTAAAATAATCGTCTAGAATCTAAGTTCAGAGTCAAAAAAAAACCTCAAAACTAGTAAATGCAAAATAACTGACAAAGTGCTCAATATACTAAGTAGAACAAACTAGTAAACCTAAAGGCCAGACAAACCTACCAAAAGGTTTCACCTACGCGTATCGTTAGGGTAAACTGGTCAGTTTACCCTGACGATCCGCGTAAATTAACTAATAAATTTGTCTAATCTTCTTTCTTATCATATAATTAATCAATTACCTTTTTATACTTTATCTGGTAATATTAATCTTCCCCTTTACTTTGGTATTCAAGAAAATGCAACTTCAATGTTGATAAGTCTTCACTGCATGTTCAGAAGAGTTAATACCTAGAAAACCATTCTTTAAAGTTACTCATGAAATTCACAGTTTCGTCTGCCCTCAAATATTTTTCTGTACTTCAGAAATATTCTTTTCTGGCTTTGTATTTTCTTATCCTTTATTTTGATCAGTTATTCCAAATTATGCGTAGTAATTATTATTATTTTTTAGGTAAAGCCTGATTTTGTAAAATTGCAAAATATATTTAAGTAATTGGGCACTGCGTTTGTAGTAATAAAATATCAATAAATTTACGTTGCTTTGCATCCACTGATCAAATTTCCATATTTCCAGAAGGTTAAACGAAAAAAATAAAAAAAACAATAAAAGAAATTCTGCTTTATTCTTTTCAAATAATAATTTGAATTATTTTTTAAAAGACTCATACAATGTGACATTTACGTTTTTTTGCTCGATTAATAAATTCCGAAAATCTGTTTGAGGTTTGGACTTCTGGTCAGAATTCAAGTAGTAATTCATGTTACTTAAAAAAAAATTATTTGCCTACAAAAACTAAAACAACATCAGTTTTGCTTTACCACGATATGTTTATTATAAACGTCTTGAATTTCAGTATCCTCAAATTTGAAATTCAAAATAAAATGCAAAATAATTAAAAGTTAAAATCGCAAAACCTATATTTTTACATCATCAGGACATCCTTATAGATACAGATAAGTGAATTGCATATTTCCCTAATATGCCCCCAGAAAGTCCGTTATGAACAGATTCACAAATATATACATTATTTTTTATGTTTTGCCACCTTGAAAATAATGTAGTCGTTCATGCTCCACGTAATATTGCAAATGCATTTAACAAATGAATCAATATTTTCATTCGCTCATAAGATCAACCCTGAGACAGTATAATCAAATTAGCCGTAACCGTTAAAATTGCACGGTTTTTCTATTTGAATTTTCTGGTGAATAGTAATGGATATGTTAAGGATTAAATATGTTCCTTTATGCATCACGACAATAAAATAAATGCAGTAATTCTCCTATTGTAAAATATTTCAATAATAATCTTAAGTATGAATACAGCCAATAACGTAAAGAAGTAAGGGTTACAAATGAAAAAAATTCCAAATTCTTCCATGTTACTGAAGCAGGCGTTAAAATCGTGAGAGTGTTATCACCAAGTCTCTTTCTCATTATCACTTATGCTTTCTTTTTCTCACAAAACCAAGCAGTGTCGAAATCACACCAGAATTTTCCATCGTTGATGTGAAGTCATATTAGGGATTAAAACAAGTGCTAAGTTATTCACATTGTGAGGAACAAGGTGAACTATAATATCACGTGTAGCGTAATATTAAAATAAATGTTCACTTTTGCATAAAGATATAGGTAATTATTGAACCAAGATGTTGTTTTTCATATAAA
>CAHIKZ030000731.1:267500-295000 GCA_903632075.3 Acanthosepion pharaonis | reverse complement strand
AAAAGAAAAGGGTAACAAAAGGACTTTTTTTTTTCCTTGTCACAGCTGTTATTTTAACTGCTTTCATTTGGTAATGTTTATTGTTTTAAAAAGTGATGATTTAAAATTGTAATAAATCCTAAACATATGATGAAAATGAATTTATACATTTTTTTCTTGAGAATTTACAACAAATACTTAGTATTTATATTAAATATTATTTATTTGATTGCTTATTGGAATATTGGAACCAGCTAATTTTCCATTCAATTCAAACTTTATAAAATCAGACTTATTATAAAACCCAGGTTGTGTGTGTGTATCTGTTCGTTTATATATTGGATCGGATTTCCTACATTTTTCAACCGATTTCAACTAAACTTCACAGGACTACGTAAAATTACCTTGCGGTGGTTTTGACAGCACCAAAAATTGAAAAAACACAATTGTTTTTGCATGAAATCAATTTTGAAACACAATTAAGAGACATCGCTGTCACAAGAATGAAAAGGGGACAACTCATATCGAGTTATACTTATTATAAAACCCAGGTTGTTTGCGTGTGTGTGTTCATTTATATATGGGATCGGATTTCCTACATTTTTCAACCGATTTCAACAAAACTTTACTTTTTTTTAGCAGGTAGTGTTTCTTATTGTCTTGCACACTTTTTTTTCTTTATTTTTACATTCAGAATGCTTTAAAAATTCCATTTACAAGACAATTGTTTATAATAAAATTCTATTCAATTGGTAGACTCTTAACGATTGAAAACAATGTTTTTGTTTGAGTTTGGGTTTGACCAATTCGTAAAAAAACCCAAAAAACAAAACAAAACAAAACAAAAAAACTAATTAAGACATGCATGTCCGTCAAACTTAAACAATAATCTTTGTCAATTTTATTTTTCAGTCTTTATGATGGTCGATACTTGATCTATCTCTTACTGTTACATCCCCAGGCAATGCCGGGCTCTACTGCTAGTAGTAAATAATAAGGATTTCCTTATAATTGGTTCACATATTTTAATAATTCAATAAATGTTTATAAATTTATGAATAAAAAATTATTTTCATATTTATTTCTGACAAGTGATGAATATTGCATTGCATTAGTTTTAATACATATGTATTAGTTTTTAGAATGTTGTAAATTCACTTTCATATGTTTAGGTTTTATTACAGTTCTAATTATCGCTTTTAAAAACATTGCAGAATGATGTGAAGAAGGAAGAAAAAGAAGGGGAAAGAGAAGAAAAGCCAGTGTATTGTAAATGCATTGGGGGTGGGTGTTAAATTACATTTTTTTTATCCAGCACTTAAGAAAAATTTTCTGATATGTAAGCTAGGGCTTAAGACTTCTGATTTCTGGTTTAAAAGGTTTTTTGGATCCAGAAATGTCATAATTGCTAATTTTTTCCTGTTGGCAGAGGTTGCAAATATGGTTGTGGTTGTTGTATGGTTTTGATTTTTTTTTTTAAATTTTCCACCTTATCAACAAATACCTGTTGTTTTTTCTTTTAAATTCCACACATGGATATCTAGTGTGGTAGAGTACCTAAGATTGGCTAGCTTAGAAGACAACCTATGATTGTACCATCTATGTTTAAAAGTACCTTCCATACATTCTGTGTATGTTTTATTTTGGCCATTAATATCTGTTGCATTTTATATATATATATATATATATATGATGAGACAAAGTGGAAATTTTTAATCAAAGACGTTTTGCCAGAGGAAAGCGTAGCTTAAGTTCTCTTTGGCATCAACAGTTTAACTAAGTTTCATCTCATCAGCTTCACATTTGTCTCAGTTTTTTTATATGTATCTATATATCTATCTATCTCAATTTATCTATATCTATCTCAACCTGTTTTTATCTATCTCTACCTCCCTCTCCACATCTGCTGTCTCTCTCTCTCTCTATCTATCTGATACAATGATATCTATCTATCTATCCTCATGACAATCTGTTTTTTTTTTGTTTTTTGCAGGCACCCAGGGCACAGTTTTCCTTGAATATTTTATTTACTTTTCATTTATGAATCATGTAAGGCAAATGCTGTCCAGTATTTTTTTCATTACTCTTGATTTATCTGGAATTAACTGTTCTCCTCCTCCAACTCAGTAGATTCCATTAAGCAACAGGAGGTTTGTAGTGACTACTCCGATTTACCACACCCACAAAATACTCAGTTATAATTGGATAGAAAATAACTACTGTTTACTACAGGACAATTTACCTATCGCAGTAACTACACAAAATTTTCTGCCATGACTTTGCCTACCTTGGTTTTGTAAAAAAATCAGTGATTGGTCAATTTTTATCCAATCGTGTATTTTAGATATTCATTTCAATATTTTTCCTGCTTCTCTCTGGAGCCTACCCAAAAAGTATTTATGCAGTTCCTACTCCAGAAATAAGTTAGTAGAACAATAAATCAGCAGAACTCAGCAACGCACACGTATCTACATTCTTCTACTCACACACACAGACACAGAACTACCATTACACTACACTGTTAACTGTCTGCCATAAGCCAAGTCACCAACCAAATTCTATTATCATTTTTGTACAAACTTTTCATTCTTGAATTCAAATCTTATTCACTGAACTCTGAACATTTCAACAAGAAAGTTCTTAAGTACATTATTCCTATCTTGTATCAGTTATCAGTACAAGGGAAGCTACTTTTCTCTCCCTAAATATTAATACATAAGCACAATTGTTGCACTCGTTGATTTTCAATATATATTTTATTGTTGAATGCAATTTGATCTCTTGTTCTTCTTTCCTTGTGTTCTTTGCAAATTTAAATGTATGCGCTCTCACTAAAAATGCAGCCTCACTAACAACCTCATTAAAAATTTTAAAACAAATCTGAGCAACACACCACAGGTTTGTCAAACTTGTAAATCAAAATGAATTCAACCATTCAGATCAATATAAACCTTAAATCAGCATGGTAGGGTAATGACCCATTCCTCCCCATGAAAGACAATAATGCAAACAGTAGTATTTTTTTTTTTTTTTTTACTAATGTTCACCCAATATAAGGCCCAAGAGCCATTTAAAGTAGAGGTTACTGTATGGAGTTATATTAGTGCTGTAAAGGATAAGCGTTAAGAGTATAGAGCTGAAGCAGACTTTAGAAGGAACAAGGAACCCAATCCTAAACAGGAAACGAGGGATAATCCTCGACTCTTGTTCAAAGGATCAAGGAGCAGTGTCAACTGGATGGTAGGTGAATCTGTCTACTCCAGTTGGTGGAAGAGAGAAAAAAAAAATAATAAAATGAAATAAACACTTTATTGAATAAAATTTCAGAGTTTTGGTGCAGACACTAGATGTACAAAGCTGAAGCAGAATTTAGAAGGAACCAAAAACCCAATCCCAAACCAGAAACAATGGACAAACCTCTACTCCTGTTCAAAAAACCAAAGATGATTACACGGCAAATAAATATCTTACTTATCAGTCAGTGAAGTGTCATTTATGCTACACACTTGGGCGATCAAGTCTTTTTCAGTGCATTATTTAATCAAATTAGTTAAAAATAATCAACAGTGTCTTTTTGTAGACATCTTATGTTATTACCAACTCAGACTGTTTTTATGTTTACATAAGTAGCAAAGTAATCATTCTAAGTAATGCAGTTAATTGAAATAAGTGCTGCATAATCTGTTTCAGCTTTCAATAACAACAAAAATATTAGATGCTTTAGTTGTTACATTGTTTATTTACAAGATTTATTTTATATTCACAAGATTATAAAAATATGTGAACCAACTACAATGCAATATTTATTATTTACTATTTTATAAAGAAATATGAAAACAAATATTTTTAAAAATGTATAAAATCTGGTGAAAGAAATGCCCAGAAAATGCATTTTTTTCAAGCTTTATAATTACAGTTACTTGTCATGACAGACATTGTGTAATTAAATATTACATGAGATTATGAAGGAAGCCCACAAGAGAAAATTTGCAAAATATTAGGAACTTGCAGAATAAAGGATGGCAGACTCATTGTGAGCTGGTTGTAGGTGGGTGCCGAGGCATTGCAGGGGCTTTCATTATGCAAGTCCTTAACTAAATTGGGGTTAACAAGCAGCAACAAGAGAAAGTTGATTTGCTTAATTATGGGGGCAATAGAAAAAGCTTCCAAGTGGGTGTGGATCAAGATAGATGAACAGACTGAGATAGATAGATACTGAGCAGTAGTAGAGACAAGTATTTTGGGTGGGGCCAAAAAAATTTAGAATTTACCCTCAAGTTATCAAAGGCCACCAAACATGGTTAATCAGAATGTTGACTGTGGTTTGTATCATTCTTTTTTTTTTTTTTTACTTTTTAAAGCATTCCTGAAGTCAAATAGTAATGTATGTTTTTTGTTTTTTCTCATTTTAAGTTATCTAAACAGTTGATTATGTTATATATATTTTTTTTTTATCTATTAGTTTCTTTTTTGTTTTTCTATTTTTTACATAGAAAAGGGTTTTTGTTTTAAATATTATTTTCCTAGATCTTCATTTTAAGGCAGTTATTTATCAACATTCAATTTTTTATCTAAGTCCAGGGTTATACCAGCCTACTTGGCTCCCACCAAATTTTTACCAAGTGTAGTATTTTTTACAGGGTTTTATTTTAACAAAATACAATAAAGAAAAAAAAAACTGTAGACATTCAAAAAAAAGATGAAATGTTCTTTCGTTTGTAACACAGGTGGTTCTCTATTATTTCTGTTATGATGTTGATTTGGGGTTAGTAGAGACAAACGCCAAATAACACGTAACAATAAAAAGGGTTTTAATAGGTTGGTAAAAAGGTACAGAAATCGCCTGAGTAATCAATAACTAGCTCAGCTAAGAACTTCTCTGTCTATCTATCTTCCCCATGTCAACTGACATGCCACTATTTAAAGTCTTTGTTCACAGACGCAGACAAGTTCATCTTCAAGAGGGGTGGTAGGTTTCCGACACAACAATTTCAAAGATGATTTCTGCCAATTTAGAGGTACTGGAAATTTTAAATGTTCTTGCTGCTAACCATGTTGGTGGACTTTGATAAATTAAGGCTAAATTCTAAATATTCCCTCCCCTCCCTAAAAAACATTTGTACTTTTACGGCCCTGAAGTCAGATAGATGTTTATTTAGATAGAGTGCTATGGAGTGATTTCACAGTGGAGGCTTGTATTTGTACTGTCGGTCCTAAAAAAAGGTTCGACGTACAAAATGTTAGGAACTTGATATAATAGGTAATGACGCAGAGAAATCTAGTTGTGGTCGCTGATACTTTAGTATCTGACTAACGGTCGTCCGGCATCGACTGACTGACCCACTGAGGAACTCCCTCTACTGCTACTTATTATAGGTGGAAGAGTCTATTAACTATAGAATAGGTGTGTTCCACTATAACATAGAGTAAGCATTATCCTATAATAAGATTTTCTTAATTAGATTGAAATGTTTTGAAGACTGTCTAACTTATTTTTTTCTTTTTTCTTGGAATATCCACAGCTTAATTGAAAACCCTTCAATATTAATTATGAAGGTGCTTTTCTCCTTTTATACAAATTTCTTCCTAAAAAAGAGTATATATGTGAGTGTGCATATGTGTGTGTGTGTGTGTGTGTGTATAGATGAGTATACCATTTTTTTATTTTTAGGAAGAAGAAACTTACCCATTGCTGATCACATGGTACCCCAAAATTCACCTGCTGGCTCATCCACTTCATTGCCAGATTGTGGAATCCTGAATTTGGGATTCTCCCATCCTGGTGGAAGTGGAGTGTCTGCAGACAAATTTGATTGGAGGAAAGCTGATTTGCAGTTTTTTAAAGTTCCAAAATATCTTTTAAAGCCATTTGCATTCTGTGATTGATATTTTTGCACAGCTCGTTGTGTGGTCACATATTGGTATTTGATTACCACCAGCAAGGTCACCTGACTGAAGGAGTCTGATGTTGAATAAACCCAAAACTCCTAAGGAACTCAGGACAACATCACTAGGTGCAGTCATCTTACAGATGTATTTCTAAACTAGGTTAAATATTGTTAGTCATTAATATTCATTTTTTTACTGGTATTCAGTTTCATTTTTTATTAGATAAAGCATTCTATTATATTCTATTATGCCTCTTTATTCCATGAGGAACATAGGGCTGCAACAACATATCTCCAATGAACACGGTTCTGGGCGATCATCTTCAGCTCAGCCCACGTTGTGCGAGCTGCCTTCACCTCTGCATTAACACTTCTGCACCTAGTCTGTTTTGGTTGACTCATTTTTCGCCTCCCTTGTGAATTTCAGACAAGGGTCTGCCTGGTGACACTAGAAGCAGGCTTGTGGAGTGTGTGGCCAATCTATCCCCATTTCTGTTTCTTGATGTCAATCTCAAAGCATTGTCAGTCATTATCATTAATTTTTGACTGGTATTTACTTTCATCTTCATTTCATGACAAAATAAAAATGTCTATCTTATTTCGGTTTACTTTGTAGTCTATTTTCCCAACCAGTTCCACACTTATATTTTTTTTTTGTCAAAATGCAGCACCGTCTCAACTTCAAACAATCACCCAAACCTAATAACAGCAATACAAAGTGGCTTACCTTTTTCTCCAATGAGTTAAGTGCTTTATTTTGTTCATGATTTTGTTACTTTTATCTTTAAATTTATTTGTACAATTAGATTTATAATAATATTACATATTGTAATCTCTACAGAAATGTATTTCCTCCAAATTAAAAAGGGATGTTTACTATACAATTTGATAAAGATATACAGTGTAACCCGGATTTAAGAGAGTTGTTGGGACCAGAGAAGAAGTCTCTTATATCCGGGTTTCTCTTATATCCGGGTTTGGTCTATTTTATGTACATTAACACAGGCTCTAATTTGGGACCAGAGAAAATCTCTCTTATATCCGGGTTACACTGTATAAACCTGTTCTGCTTCCTTCAGTCATCTGATTTTCTAGTTTTCTGTCTATAATGTCTTATTTTTATTACAGTCTATATGGATTAGTGATTATTTTTTTCTTTGTATATGATCAGCCATGCCTGATTTCATTGTTTAACCTTCAATTATGGTTTATCAATTACTGTTAGGGTTGGCTGGTTTCAGCTTTGTATTCTTTGCCACAACTGCAAGGGACTGAATATACACAGTTCTTAGTCATATTTTCCTGTGTTGGCTCAGCAGAGATTCGCTTTAAACTCAAGGTTTTTCTAAATATTATCCTGATGTTTTATAGACTACAGATCTGAATGCTTTCTGACATGCCTTTTATGTAAGGGAAACAGGCCGTGACAGTTTTCTGGTCCTCTTCAAACCCTTTCTGTTTCGACCCACAAAATTTAAAGGGTAGTTTTTATTCTGAAGGGTACATTTAATGCTGATCAACTGTTAATATTTGTTTGGGTTGTCGCTTATGATTTTTTCATGGTACTATAAGTATCAAATGATCCTTTTCTTTATGCTGTATGGATGGTGGGAATTGAATTTGAGGTATTCACCAGTGAAATTGGCTTGTTTTTTTTTTTTTTGTATTTTTTCTTTTACTAATGTTCACCCAATACAAGAGCCACTCAAGGTGGAGGGTTACCATGTGGAGTTATATTAGTGTAAGAAAGGACAAACATTAGGAGTATAAAGCTGAAGAAGACTTTTAGAAGGAATCCGAAACAGGAAACAATGGAAGTAACTCTACTCCTCTTCAAAAGACAGGGGATGAGTGTAAACTGGGTGGGAGGTGAACTAATCTACTCATCTATTGGTGGAGGAGAGAAAGAAATAAAATGAAATAATTAGAGAAGAAAATTTCAGAGTTCAGATGCAGACGTTAGGAGCAAAGAGCTGAAGCAGACTTTTGAAGGAACTGGAAACCCAATCCTAAACAAGAAACACGGGATAAACCTCTTCAAGAGATAAAATGCAAAGTTGTAAAATGAAAGATTTTTTTTTCATTCAAAATTAGAACAGGCAGATGGGTGAGAGAATGAAAGCTTTGTCTGGAAATATTATTGATTCACCTTGAGTATCCATGAAAGAAGGGGCAAGTGGCACCCTTAAAGCACTCCCCATCTTCCCAAAACCTGTAGGTGATTGTGCATATGTTGTGTGCATACTTGCACTCTTTATGCTTCCAGTTTTCCTCCATATAAAAACTGCATTGCTTCTTACAGGAGCATGATTACTCATGCTGTGGTATACAAATATCTTGAATCTGTTCTCTATACAAGTTAATAGTTCATTTGTGGAAGCCAGTTGGTATATACCAAGATATACTCTGAATCCTCCATAAAAATTCAGGATGAAGAATTAGTAAATACGAAACACTTCAAATACCTCATTTATAACAAATCTCTATCTATAAAAGGCAGGATGTGTGTGTGTGTGTGTGACGAATGCACAGCCACAATTTTCGACGGATTTGCACCAAAATTTACATGCACATGCTCCAAGTTAGCAGGAAGGCCAAGACTAACTTTGCATTTCCCAACTCCCATCAATAGTAGAAATAATCGATTTTTTTATGCTTCTACAGCAGTTTTCATGTAGTTTGCGGCCATTTTGTACTGGCCAGAGTGAGAGCCTGTAGCTGGCTGCCACGAATAGGTTGGAAGATTCTATTGGCCAGCGTGAGAGCCAACATCTTACTGACACAAATGTTAACTAGCATGCTAGCATGCAAAAAAAAAATTGATAGCTGCATTCGTCACAAGTGGGAAAAAATTTAAATCTGCATGGCACTTTTACTCCAATTGGCTCATTCGCTTCCTTAAACTCAACGTTGATTCTGATTCTGCAGAACTGGGCTGGGTGTGAAAAAGTATTTGTTGTTAACATTCTTTTTTTATTCGGTTTTTCCAGTTACGAGTCCTTTTTTTAAAGCTGGTCGTTTTGTGTTCATTTTGTTTAGTTCTTTTTTTGTAACAGATTTAATGTTTAGTATAGAGCTTAGAAAAAATTCGCAGTGTGAGACAGGCAAGAAGTAAGGCATGTAGCAACATCAGCATGGCAAAGGGCACTCCTTTAAAGGCAAGGAAGGACAAAAATATTTTAAGTCAAGTGATGGCAATTGCTGTATGAGTCGTACGATTTTTGAATCAAGCACGGGCAACACCGGGCCATGCTGCTAGTCCTCCATAAAAATTCAGGATGTAGAATTAGTAAATACTAAACATTTTAAATACCTCTTTTATAACAAATTTATTATAAGTGTTAAAGGAAATTGAACATAGAATAGGCTGTTCTAGGGATAGTTTTGCTTAACACCACAAACTGCTACAAAACCAAAATATTAACATAAAATCTCAAGTCATGTTCTTAAATTGCCTCATCAGATCAACACTTTCATGTGGATGGTATGCATGCATCTTTGTATTTTCTACTAGTATGTTTCAGATGAAGTCTGGTAAGTTTGTGCATGTGTTTAAATTGATTCTAACAGAGCTGTGGTCAGATAGGTGTAACATAAGGAATCTGAATTGGCCTGTAGTCATGTGACTGATGTAATTATTTATGAATTTGGTTTGATCAAGAATGCAGTTTCTTTAGGGGCATTTGAACTCATAGATAATGTTCATTCGTTGTAATTTTGACTTTGCCGGTGTGTTGTTATTTATGAGGATAAGTTTAAGTGTTTTAAATTTTTTGTAGTAGATAATTAATTTGATTTTTTCTATTCTGGTCAATTGGTGTAGTGTATTTATTTATAATATTTCTAAGTGAAGATTCATCTTGTTTGTAGTTGATGTGCATTTGGTTTTTGTAGAAAATATTTATGTAATTTTTGACTGGGTGTTCACTATCATTGTTATTTACTTTGGGGAGAAATAGTCTAATTTGGTGGTCTATAAGGTGGTTAGGGAAGCCATTGTTATTTAGTTTTACATTATTGGGTTCTTTAAGGAAGAGTAGTTGAGAGGATGAATTATATATATATATATATGTATAATATATATATAGGTTGGCACAAGGTCAAAAGTATGGGGAGGTGAATGTGTAAAAACTAAATACCCTTTTGGATAACAATGATTATAACATTAAAATTTATTTATTTATTTTGCATTTGTAAAATTTCAGCTAAAAATCTATTCATTTATTGTATTTAATACAAACAAAATATATATATATATATATATATATATATATAAATTGTATTAAGATAAGGATGTCATCAAGTGGAGTTTTTAATTTTATTTGATGAAGAAAATGTAAAAAAAAAATAAAAAATTTTACATGAATTATCTCCCTTTTGTTTCGCTCTCCTGAAATATATTTCCTAAGAGCCGGTAATAGCTTTATTAAAAAAAAAAAAATAGCCTATACATTTTTGTTTTATTTGAAATTTATAGTTTCTCCTTTTTTCTGTATTGTTGAAAGAAGAAAAATTAAACGAAAACAAACAGAAAGAAGTAAGTGTAAACTTTTTTGTTTCCCTCTTTTGATTTACGAATGTGCACAACAAAGAAAGAGAAAGCCTCATTTTCTATGTAATTCCTTTGTAATCGACGGTTTTCATAAAGATTGACAGTTAATCTTGAAATATTTAATAATTATTAAATTATATCTTGTCCTCTATCTAAAAAATATCCTTTTTTGAAAGCAAACGGCGAGTCTAAGATATTTTTAGATTAATTTTCTCCTGCGTAGTAATCTCAACAAAACCGTTTTTTAGTAAGTTAATTTCATTTGCTAAATTAATTATTTTTATTATTTGACAATTTTATTGAATTATGTAAAATTAAAAGAAATGTTATCAGTTTAATCAGTTCTTGAAAACAAGATGGTTGTTTTCCTTTTTTGTTTTATTTAACAAAATCACGTAAACAACAAAAATTAAAAAAAAAAAATAAAATAAAATAAAAAATTCTGGACCCCTGATTAAATTTGTTTGATCTTCCATTTTTAAAGAGTTGCATTATTTTAAAAACAAAACAAAATTATTTCTTTATTTTTTTACTTTGCTGACGATGTAATTTTTCTTTTCTTTTTTTCAATCTTCTGCCTTTCAGAGACAAATTTTGCCACAAATCTAAACAATTTAAATCTTCTTTCTCATTTATTCATTTATCTTGTTAAAATATGAAATTAACAAATTAAAAAAAAAAAAAATTAAATTATTTAATTATGTCTGATTTTTTATTTATTTATTTTTAGCAAAGAAAGGATAAAAAAAATTGTGTACAGAAGATCAAATAGAAAATAATCATTTTAGATTTTATATGAGTCAAGTTCAAATTTTTGGTCGAGTTCATTACATTCATTTATGTATTACTCTTGCAAAAACTATGAATCCGTCTCGTCTCTTCACCCCCCCCCACCAGTTATGGGTAAAATAAGAGGACAGACTGGGTTCTATGACCTTGGGTGGCAATTGATCTAGGAGGAGGAAAAACTTAGAATTCACAACTTCCAACTATCGGTAAAATACTAGCGCAATCTGGAGTCTGTAACCATGGTTGGCAACCTGACTAGGAGAAAGACAACTCGGAATTCAAATCTGGAGTTAGAATTCCTAAGAGAGCCCAATATCATACTTCATTATGGTAACTCCAACAATGATGATGGTGCCAAGTTGTGTTGGCCTCTGCCTTTCCCTTGGACAACATCAGTGGCTTGGATGGGGGAGATGTACTGCATGGGCAACTACTGATCTCATAAAAAAACCCTGCCCTGTCCTGCACTCTTTGGGCGAATATCCATGGTCTCTCGAGACCAACGAATGCCAATAATAAAATGAAAATATTCATTCTCCTAAATTTAATTCCTATTAGGTAAATATTCATTCTATTAAGTTTCATAAAGCCAATTTATTGGTCATATAAGGTTGAAAATAATTATTTTTGAACATAATCCAAACCTGTTTTTGTATTTTTGTTAGGTTTAGTTTACCATATTAAAATTTGAGGCAGTTTTTTTTTTTTTTTTTAACTTGGTGTTATGGGAGTAAACTGCTACAGATTGATCTATGTACTTGTTAATAGGTGAAATATACCATGCTGTGTTCAAATGTTTTTTGCTATATTTTAACTGTAAAATATATATATATATATATATATATATATATATATATATATAGTGTAACCCTGATATAAGAGAGTTGTCAGGACCAGAGAAGAAGTCTCTTATATCCGGGTTTGGTCTATTTTATATACATTAACACAGGCTCTAATTTGGGACCAGAGAAAATCTCTGTTATATCCGGGTTACACTGTAAATGAAATAAATGAAGCTTACCCTGAAGATCTGTTTAGGTGAAACCTAGGTAGGTTGTTCCTGGCTCTTTAGGATCTATTCCATTTATCCCTGCTCTACTTAGCGTATTGAGCACTCTACATTTTAGCTTTATTACTCACTTGAATTTTTTCTTTGGACTAAAAACTTAAGGCACTGGATGATTTATTTCACCCTGTTTGGATATTTCTAGTTCTTTTTTTTTTTCCAATTTTTTCCTCGGGTACCAATTTGTTTCAATAGACTTACAAGTTGTGCTATCCGAGGTTTTTTTTTCCCAACCGACTATTGCTAGTAGTATATCTACATATTTAGAATATGTAGACCAGTAGATGGAAATAAATAAATATACTGTTTAATAAATAAACACAGCATCTACTCAAATATGGGTATTCACTAAAAAATAACATAAAAGCAATGGCTTAAAATATGAGATATACTATATTTATGAGTGTTTGATATAACAGATATAGCATATGTAAATATAAACGTGGACATAGAGATCACCACCCATCAGGGACAATCTGTTTCATGCCTAAACACAGTCATATGGCCTAGTGATTGAGTTTAAACATGAAACATACTGTTTGTCACTGAGTGTTGACCTCAATGTTCACTTATATAAATAAATGTACCTCCAAAGAAAAGTGATACCTAAGTTTTAAAATGATCATTTTAAAAATAAAACCTTTTCTTGAAGCTTTTACTTTAGTTTTAATTTCAAGCTAATAGATTAAATTTACTATTTCCAGTTGTAAAATACTGTATTCCAAAATTAATTTAAATTGATTGGAATGAGTTTGTTTTTTTTTAATTTACTAAAAAAAAAAAGAAGGCTGATTTTAGCCATTTTTAGAATTCACAGTTTATTAAAAAAAATTTTAAAATAAAATATACTTTTCTGAAATTTTATTTTTGAAGTATTAGCTGATTTTATTTGAAACAAACATTACTTTTAGTTTAAAATATTGATGAAAAGCATTTTTTAATACGGAGGTGGATGTTTTTATGATGTGTTGACAACTATCTTCATATACTTATGTCTTGTGCAGAAAGAAACTCCTAAACATATCTGTAAAAATTACTTGATGAATATAATGTTAGCACCTTTTTATATAATTTTAACTATCCAGTAATTTTAAGAATTTAAGAAAATATTCTGAGTAATATTTAATTGAATTTTTGGTACTTTGGCTTTAAATTTACCATAGTTACTACTCTTATTTTTTGATAAGGTTGTGTATGAAGACCCATATTTACAAAAAAAATTCTAAATTGTTTTTAAAATACTGGCTGATGCTGGATTATCATAAACAATATCACCTAATTGGTACAAATTAATTCAGAATTTTAAAAGATTTAAAATTTTAAAAACAATTAAAAACTTTTCTAATTAAATAATATCTTAGTTTTATTGCATTTTTTAATTTATCATTCAGAGCAGTTTTTTAGTAAGTGGGAGATCCTGTTTTACAAAAAGAAATTTGATTATTATTTATTTTTTTTGTTGTTTTTTTTGGATAATCAATCTCTAGTTTTTACTATTTTTCTTTGAAACAAATATCTTGGACTTTGAAGAGATTTTTAAAGTATTTAAACATATGTTAAAACCATATTGTATTGAAATATGTGAAATTACTTTTCTTTGCTTTTGATTAGGCTGATTCAGTACTATCTTTAAAAGGAAATCAAAACTTTTAAAAATGAGATATTTAAATTATTTTAAATGTGTTTTTAAGGCTTTTTACCCCAAATTTTGGCAGTACATAAGTTATCAGTAACAATGTTTGTTTTACTAACCAAAAGTGTCAGAATTATTAACTAATAATAATCCCAATGCAATTTTAAAGAAAAATTGCATTTCTTAATTAAAAATGTAATTCTGTAATTTTAAACTAATATAATATCTACCAAAAATATGTCTGAAAATTTGAAAAATAATTATGTAGCTATTTAGAATTACTTAGATTTCATTACTAAATTTAATTTTCTGATCACATAGTTATTTTTTTCTTAAAGTGAATATGTAACATAATTCCACATTATTGACCAATCAGATGTAAATCTTACTTATTATAAAACGCAGATTGTGTGTGTGTGTGTGTCTGTAACGTTTATATATTGGATCGGATTTCCTACATTTTTCGACCGATTTCAACAAAACTTCACAGGACTACATAAAATTACCTTGTGGTGGTTCTATAATTGTTTTTGCACAAAATCAATTTGAAAACACGATTAAGAGACATCATGAAAATGGAAGGGGGACAACTCACATCGGATTTCCTATATTTTTCAGCCGATAAAACAAAACTTCACTTTTTTTTTTTTTTTGGCAGGTAGTGTTTCTTATTCTCTTGCACACTTTTTTCTTTATTTTTAACATTCAGAATGCTTTAAAAATTCCATTTACAAGACAATTATTTATAATAAAATTCTATTCAATTGGGAGACTCATAATGATTGAAAACAATGTTTTTGTTTGAGTTTGGGTTTGACCAATTCCTAAAAAATAAAAAAATAATTAAGACATGCGTGTCCGTCAACCTTAAACAATAATCTAACGATCTCTACTGATTGTATGAATACAAACATCGGATAAATTCTTTATCTTTAGGGAAAGATAATGAAATCTAAAGATACACAAGTCCTAACTAAAAAATAATAACTGAACGGGAAACTACTTTAAATACACATGGTGTCCAATTTTTTACTGTATTCAATAAGTAAAAATCATAAATTGTAAAAGATTATTATTACAGAAAGGCTACTAAATGATTAAGATTTGTTAGATCATAATTAATAAACCCAAATAAAGTTAATATTTTTTATATTAGAAACAACAAGTGGAAAATATATTCAAATCAGAATTCTAATTATGAATCACCACAAGCAAAATATGCAATTTTTTTTACTGTATTCAATAAGTAAAAATCATAAATTGTAAAACTAAAAGATTACAGAAAGGCTACCTACCTACATTTTTCAACTGATTTCAACAAAACTTTTTTTTTTTGGCATGTAGTGTTTCTTATTGTCTTGCACACTTTTTTCTTTATTTTTAACATTCAGAATGCTTTAAAAATTCCATTTACAAGACAATTGTTTATAAAATTATTCTATTCAATCAGGAGACTCATAACGATTGAAAACAATGTTTTGTTTGAGTTTGGGTTTGACCAATTCGTAAAAAAACAAAAAAAAAACTAATTAAGACATGCGTGTCCATCAACCTTAAACAATAATCTTTGTCAATTTTATTTTTCAGTCTTTATGATGGTGGATAATTGATCTATCTCTTACTGTTATATCCCCGGGCAACGCCGGGCTCTACTGCTAGTGTAAGATAAAACTGATTAAAATAAGCGTGCACTTATTTGGATTTGAAAAATCATGTATCAACAGATGAAAAAATAGCTTCTAAAAATGCAGTATAATTTATGTCAGGATAATTTTCAAGAGAAAACTTTGAAATAAGGGGCACATGTGTACAAAAAAGTGAAAATAATGTTTATATACAGTTGCCCATGAACTATGATAACTGTCAGCATTCAACAACATTAGTACTGCCACTCCCACTTTTGAATAAGACGTCCAGGAACAGATGTGTGTAGTTGGTTTTAGTTTCAAAAGTGAAGTTTATTGTAGGTTCAACGTTGTTAAGTTTGAAGAGAAGATCTGTTAAATTGGTGTTTTTATGATATATTAATAATGAGTCATCTATGTATCTGAAATATGAAGAGTTTGTAAGGAGAATATTTTTGAATGAGTCACTTTCTAGAAATTCCTGGACATCTTGTTAGATAGAAATAATAACAAACTCAATTTTGACGTTTACAGAAAGGCTACAAACAAAAATGATCTGATCAGTTTCTACTCAAACCACTCTTCTAAAATTAAATCTGGAATTATTATGTTTCTATCTAAGAGTGTTAAGAATCTGCAGTCCCCAATATTTACTTAAAGAAACATACATAAAAAACACATTCAAAAACCTACAATACCCATATCATTTCATCCACAACGCAAGAAGAAAGGCATACAAAATATACAACCTAAACAAAACTAATAACATAATCCACAATAATAAATTATATGAAAACAGATACATAATACTACCGACCAGCTCTGTCACGTCCACCATCTAAATAATCTTAAAATAGTCACAAACACTTCCAAAACAATTATGGATATACTCAGATCCTCAAACACTAATAGCAATATTTCTGAAGCAGGCATTTATAAAATAAATTGCCAAAACTGTTCCTCCCAATATAGTGGAGAAACAAGTAATTTAAAAAAACGCATTTATGAGCACAAAAGAGACCTCACAAAAAACAACTTAGCTAATGCACTAGTCATACATAGAAATAAATTCAACCACAATTTTGATTTTAAAAATGCTACACTCATAAAAAGAGAAAATAACTCACTCAGAAGAAAAATCTTTGAGAGTGCCAGCATTGAATATTACCCAAATATTAATCTCCGCCCAAGCTTTTTCCCTATTTCACCTTTCCTAACAGAATTACTACTCTCCCAAACAAACGTACACAACAGTATCATGAAATCAAAAGAAAATGGTTGAATCAGTCAACACAGCAATAATAACAATATCTCCACACGTGACAGTAATTGACATAATTTTCAGTTAACAGTATGAAAATAGCATTCTCTAAATTCTTCCAGTTGCTAAGAACATTTTGTTTTTGTTATTATTAGTTACTTTGTTTAAATAAGTTCATTTCGTTTTTTGCCTTGAGAAAATCCACATTGGACGAAACGCATTGGCAACTATTACAGTTTTCCTATTGTCATTTATTTTTATAAATATTCTTTTTCTACAGGTTAATTCTGAGAAATTTTTCATGTTTATAATAGAGAGATCAACTTTATTTTTTATTATTTTCTGGTTTTATATCCATGTTATTAATGACTTAAAATGTATGAGATATTCAGTATTTAATTGAAATCCAAACTGAATATAAATCTTTAAAGATAAATAAAGAGCATATGACTTTGTTTTTTACTAAGAACAGACATTATTTTTACTGGCTTTTTTTGTTTGATAAATGGAATATGCATGGTGAGGGATTATCTCCAGTCAAGAGAAATTTTAAGTAAATCTATTTAAAGACAGGTGTCTTTACTTGATTTTCTATCTTTTCCTTTCTACGAATGTAGAAAGGAAAAGATAGAAAATTAAAAGTTTAAAGTTAAAAGTTTGTATTGGCCTTTCTTGTTTAGCAGATGTAATATGCAATGTGGTAGTATAGCAATACTAGTAAGATATTTTAAATAAAACAATTTAACACTGACATCTTTACTAGATTTCCTATTTTATTTTCTTTCTTCCAAAGTTAAAAGCAAATATGGCCTTTCTTATTTAGTGGATGTAATATTGAATATTGCAACACTAGTAAGATATTTTAAATAAAATAATTTTAACACTGGTATCTTTTACTTGATTTCCTATTTTTATTTTCTTTCGTCCAAAGTTAAAGGCAGACATTATCTCCATTGGCCTTTCTCGTTTGGTGGATGTAATATGGAATGTGGTACAATGGCAACACTAGTGAGATATTTTAAATAAAATTCAACACCGGATCTCTACTTGATTTCCTATTCTTAATTTCTATTTTTCTATCCATACAGATTCTCATGAGTGAAATCTCCTATTTTCAATTTAACCTTTACCATGCTAATTTCTTTCTAGAATTGTTTCCCCTGCCACTACATTTTTTTTTTTTTTTTTGAGAGTGCAAAAATATGAACACCTATTGTTTTAAAATTGTTATAACTTTCTTTGTATTGTGTGCATAGAAATTTTAATTTTTGTACACTAATAAAAGAATGAATGAGTAATATTTTGATGTAATGCATGTTTTGAAGTTGAAAAAAAAATTGAAATATGAAATAAAAAACATAAATAATTCAATGTACTTTAACTTTTATTGCTCCTTGTGGAGTTTTGGGTGTGCAATAAGAAGCAAAATTGCTAAAAAGGCTTTCATTTCGTCAAAAAAGTGGTGTGTTTACTTACAAGAAGACACTAGCATTTGTTTGCTCTTTCTTTCACATATTTATTTGTCTCGTTGACAAAGTTATTATCTCGTTGTTTATAAATAAACAAAATAATTCACCTTCAAAAAGGCCATCAGATATATTGATGGTTACCAGTAGCTTCCATAAAATTACTCAGGCATGGATGATAGTAGCCACTAGTAGTCATTATCGCTTTCCTCCACGTCTCTTGCACGGTTATCATCTTTGACCACTTCACCATCAATATCCACTTGAGTAAAGCCTTTAAAATCATCAGTGGAGTCCTAATCAAAGAAAAACTTCTGAATAAAGACTTTGTTGGATATTGATGTGGCCATTTTTGTTTACAAAAAATGGCGAAAAATTAACATGGGTTTAATCGGTGTAACACCTCATGTACAGTCCAGAAGAATTCAAAATGGTGTTGGAAAATGGAAGTTTAACCTTGTTCTAGAGCAGTAGTAGATGATTTCCAGGTTAAAATACCGGAAATAACAGTTGACAAGTGTTTATTTATAGCAACCATCTCAAGGTGACAGAATGAGCCTAGAGTAACAAAGGGGGAGAATTCTATGGTGACAATTTTCACCTGCAGCATGGTAAAGGTTAAACAACATTATCTTTATGTCAGTATTGCATAGAGAAACTGATTTTTTCATTGCTGAATGTGAAAATATGCAATTAATTTTGCTGTTTCTGAATATGTGCTTTACGATTGAAAAGCTGAAAATGCCTTTAGCCAAAATCATTTTTTTCAAGTATGTTTATATTTTAGAATGTTACTGAAAAGAAATTTACATATTTTGATATTTTCTTGTGCAGATTCTGTGTTTGAAAAAAGGAGTTGTCAAAGAAAAATGCGCAATTTTCTTACATTTAAAGAAAATGGAATTTTCAGATTTTATATTTAAAAATTTACATGCAATTACTCGGTGGAGAAAAACCATGTCCTTGTGAAGTGTGGTTCAATATTTTTACGGAATTCAAATTAAAAGCACACTTGCAGACACATACTAGAGAAAAAACCTTTTCATTTGTAATGTAATGTAATTCAATATTTACTGTGTTCAAGATTAAGAACTGGCATACAAATACTGGAAAAATTATTCATGTGAAGTGTGTAGTTCAACATTCATCGCAAATTCCAAATTAAAGAATGTGTTTTTGAATTTGTGGATTATGATTGTAAAGTTGACCAAATTTACAGCAAAAATCTTTTAAAATGTGTTTATTTGTATTTTAGAGTTTTATGCTGAAAACTTTTTTGAAAAAAAAACACTATAACTTTTTTTTCTGTTGCAGATTGTCAATATGTCCATGGAAGAGGATTCTCATGACAAGATAGATATGCAAACAAATTCTGAAGGTAATCCCTACATGCATGAAGAAATTGAATTGGAATGTTCACAGAGTTCACCTTTAAAAATGCAAATGCACACTGGAGAAAAACCATATTCATGTGAAATATGTGGTTCAGCTTTTTCGCGGAGCTCACATTTAAAAATGCACATGCGAACACATACTGGGGAGAAACCATATTCATGTGAAGTATGTGGTAGAACATTTTCCCGGAGCTCAAGTTTAAAACCTCACATGCAGACACACACTGGAGAAAAACCATATTCATGTGAAGTATGTGATGCTGTATTTTCACGGAGCGCACATTTAAAACAACACATACGGACACATACTGGTGAGAAGCCATATTCATGTGAAGTCTGCGGCAGAGCATTTTCACACTCTTCAAGTTTAAAATCTCACAAGTGGACACATGCTAGTGAAAAACCACATGCATGTGAAGTGTGTGGTTCAACATTTACAGAAAGTTCAAGTTTGAAAATTCATATGCGGATACATACTGGTGAAAAACCCTATTCATGTGAAGTATGTGGTTCAGCTTTTGCACAGAGTTCAGGTTTAAAAACGCACATTCAAATACATACTGGTGAGAAACCATATTCATGTGAATTGTGTGGTTCAGCATTTTCATGGGGCTCACATTTAAAAGCACACATGCGAACACATACCGGGGAGAAACCATATAAATGTGAAATATGTGGTTTAGCATTTTCACGGAGTTCACTTTTAAAAATTCACATGCAGAAACATTCTGGAGAAAAACCATTTGCCTGTGAAGTGTGTGGTTCTGCATTTGCAGAGAATTCAAAGTTAAAAACTCACATGCGAATACATACTGGTGAGAAACCATATTCATGTGAAGTGTGTTGCTCAACATTTTCCGAGCGATCAAGGTTGAAAATTCATATGCGAATGCATACTGGTGAAAAGCCATATTCTTGTGAAGTGTGTGGTTCTGCTTTTTCACAGACTTCAGGTTTAAAAACCCACTTGAAAATACATACTGGTGAGAAACCCTATTCTTGTGAAGTATGTGGTTCAGCATTTGCACGGACCTCACATTTAAAAAGACACATGCAAACACATACTGGAGAAAAACCCTATTCATGTGAAGTATGTGGTTTAGCAGTTTCACGGAGCACACATTTACAAACACACATGCGAACACATACTGGAGAGAGACCATATCCATGTGAATTGTGTGGTTCTGCATTTTCTCAAAAATCAAGTTTAAAAACTCACAAAATCAAATGTCACAAAAGTATTTGAAATAGATATTCTAGAATATTGGTGAATGTGTGTGATGTGTAAATTATGTCGATATTTGAACAAATTTGCAAAGTGTTTTTATTATAGTTGTTAATCCTAAAACTTATTTTATAGAAGGAAAGTGGGGAAAAGTAACTATAAACTGGAAAAGCTATTGTAACACCCATACTTACCTAAAATACACAAACCCAAGATACCTGTCAAATCCAGTGCTACCACCACAAACTCGCCAAAGTAATCACATAACACCTAACTTCATACCCAGGTACCATCAACCTAGCACACATTGGTGACCCAATCTTTGGGATAAGAAACATAAACATGGAAAAAAAAGTTATGGCGAGCTTAGATGTCAAATCATTATACACAAATGTACCAATCATAAAATGCTTCAACATATTAAGAAATCACCTCAATAAATTAAAAAAAAAACACACTTTCTCTTCTAGTCTACAAAATTATACAAACCATGTAAACTAATTATTAACCACTCCTTCTCTTTCCATAAAAAATTCTACAAACAAAAATTCAGTTTAGTGATGTGCGTCACCAATACACTTGAGACTGAATGGTTTGCATTACATTATAAATCTCCTTGGTTTAAAGCTTTGACCTAAGTGACATCATAAATAGTTTAGACATTTTTAAAAACAAAAATTATGTTTTGTGTTTTTAGCTGGTACACAGATTATTTAAATGTGATCACACCCTGGAGACAAGACATATTTGCTTAACAAGGAGTTGACCCTACACAGTGATTTTTCTTTTAAAAGATGACTTGTCAGTGTTGACTGAAATTTCCATTGTTGGGATATCCTCACAAAGGGATGAAGTTGGACTCGGATACCCCAAAGATAACAATAGTCACTCTTTGATAAAAGAGACTACTTTTATTGGTTCCACAGCACAGCACTTCTGAGTGGTGGCAGTGCATGCAATACAGTGACTCGATGTGGCCACCAACAGATGCTCTGCACAACCTGACAACACTCTTTGTACAGCCTTGTGACCCTACCCTACGTCCCACCCGCAAAGAGGGGAATTGAACCCCAGCAGCTCTGGTGAGAGTGCAAAATCCTAACTACTAGACCACCACTTAGGAAGACCTCTTTTATAAAAGCAGTCATACTGACTAAACAATAGCACATCTGATCTTTGTTTGATCAACTACATGTCGATTTAAAAATTTAAATGGACAACGATGTTCACTTCAGTTACTAATCAGGTCATTTAACCAATTCTAGTTCAATTATGTTGGTGACTTAATTACTAAGAAATGAAACTAAGCACACCATCCACAGTGTGACATAAGTTAAACCAATTGATCATTAAAGATGAGACATTGCTCTATAAGAAGGTGTACATTTCATTTTATTAAGTGTTGAGTTTCTCTGGTATTTCATCAACTGAATTTTTCAATTTAGAAAGTTTTGAAAAGACAACTTCAAATCTTATGGTTCACCCACCAAATTGATGAACCTCCATTTTTTTTCTTAGAGATGAGACTATTTTTATGTGTAGGCAAGGTTCTGCCAAATATTTGCTAAAAAGAGAAGACCATGATGAAAAGTGGCCCCAAACTAGATACATTCACTTTTTCATTAAAAATGAGCATAGTATAATGAAAAAGGCCCGATATTTGATGAAAACCATGTTTTATCATGAAAATGTCTAAGAATTTATGTTATTATTAAGAGGAAAGACCAAAGTATTTTTTTTTTCATTATTTTATAAAAAATTTTTAATCATTTCTAGTACCTTTGAAATTTTGGTTAAAAACCTTGTTCTTCTTATGTCTTCAGGTGGGCCAAAGATTAGTATGGGAAATTTAGTGTCTTTTTTGCAGTAAAAAACAATATATATAATAAAATATTCAACAACACACAGGAGCCGGATGATTTGCATTTGACATCTGATTGTAAACTGTTACCAATCCTTGCATTAAGCCTTTGACTTGAATGATATTGAATATTAAAAAAAATCAAAAGTTTCTGATGGAAGGAATGCAGCATATCATTTGAAACATTTTAAAAATGCTTAGTCAACTGCAGTTATTTCTCTATGATCACCAAAGTTAGGCAATATCAAGGTTGGTTAGTACCAAGATGGGTGACTGTTTGGGCATACAAGCTACTATAAGCTTGGATACGTAGGTGGTGGAATGGATAATGGCTTGGAATTGATAATTGGAGAGCTGAGTTCCAATTTCCACTGGATTCATTATATTCACTTATGTGCAAATACCCTTGGGGAAAGGTATGAATCCACCTTTTCTCCCCCTAGCTGTGTGTTGATTAGTAGGATTTGTATCACTAAATCATTAAAAAAAACAGATTCTTACAATTTACACTATTTACATCATTCAGACTGTGGTCCTCATCTTTATTGCCAGATTCACAATGTTTAGTTTATGAATCCATCTCTTCTCTCTACCCAACAGCCGTGGGTTGATTAGTAGGACTTGTATCACTAAATCATTATTAACCAAAAAGCAAATTCTTACAATTTACACTATTTATATCGTTTGGACTGTTGACCTCATCTTTATTACCATATTTACAATGTTTCGGCCGTTGTACACTCTGACCTTTTTCAGGTGATATATGTTGAAATATTGAACTGAACCCTTTATTTAGTCCACAGGGATAGATTGTTCTAATTCCATGTGCCATGTCTTTTTTTTTGGGGGGGGGGGTATTTTCAGTATTAGTTAATTCCCTTTAGTAACTCAACTCTCCAAGTTTTTGTTCCCTCTGCTGTGGCCAAGTATTGAACTCACAATTCTTTGGGTCAAGTCACGTTTTGGATTACTCAACTAACACTTTTTTTTCCACTGGGACATGGTGAAAATTAACAGTTGTATTCTTGAGGCATCCTTTGTAGGATGTGCATGTAGTGTAAAAGGATAGCAGCTCAAAGTTAGAAATTGGAAAGCTGTGTTCTAATTTAAGTCGGGCTCATATTCACTTACATACAAATACACTTGGAAAAGAACTTGTATCTGGAAAGATTGTTTTCCTCAAAAAATCATTAATGCAATATTCACTTGCATAGAGAAACTATTATAACTTTTGGCCTTAAATAACCAACAAAATGTTGATGAGCTGTAAAAACCAAATCAATCCCAAGAAGCATCCTTTGTGTATTAATTGGAGCTAAACATCTGCTCTTTTATAAGAAAACAAAAACTGTATCAAAAGGTAAAACTCATACTCATCCAGATACTCATACTTTAGCTGTTGCCTTCATCAAACAAGTATTCATTATATATATATATATATATATATATATATATATATATAATCAATTCAATAATACCAAAATACACAATAGAGTTTCATTTAACAATATGAGCCTTCAATTTATTTTTTAAGCTTTAGCTTTTATTCCTACTGTTTGTGTGTGTGTGAATAAAAAGAGAAGGATAAACTATTCTTTGTGGATATGTTTCTTCCTTTGAAGGATTTTAATAAGGCAAATGTAAGGAATTTGCCTTGATAAAGTCCCTCAAATGATGAAATGCATCGGCTAAAAATAGTTTTTCCTCTTGTCTTTTTATTCATTTTGTTCCTTTACAGAACACTTTATCTGAAAATAATTTACATATATGTGTGAGTGTGTATATATATATATATATATAGTGTATGTGTGTGTGAATTTAGGCAGCAAATTCTCTTTTAGGCATGCCTGACTGAATGAATTACAGACATGTCTGCTAATTTTTAATAAAATCCGTTCATGCTCACGAATAACCTTCCGTGTATTGATGTTAAAGGATGAGAGAAATGTGCTGTAGCTGTTTAAATTTCTTTTATTTTCATTTCTCAAGTACTTTCAATCTTCTTCCAAGATCATCTTCAGGAGTGCAAGTGGTACAAAACTATACGTTGTTCATTAGTATAAGTATTTATACAAAGATGTGCGTTGATATCCATTACCGTAATTTTTCATTATGCTTTTAAATGCAAAACGGTTGACAATGTGCTGAGCATTCATATATATATATGTGTGTGTGTGTGTGTAGAATGTATGGTAGTATCAAAAACAAAAGTGAAGATAATGAGAGAAAAGGAAAAATTTATTAATAACATGTTTTGCTGAGAATGCTCTCTTTGGCTTCCTCAGGTTAGAATGAAAGACAGACATGAGGAAATATGCCTTGGGATCTCTAAGGATAAGTGGGAACTATAAATCAAATCAAATTACATTACTTTATCATGTCCAGACTTGAGTGAGTGTCAGTTTTATCTATATCGGAACATTTGTTGGTGTTTATTTTAAATCTATAAGGTGTGTGTGTGTGTGTGTATACACACATGAGTAGGCATGTATATGTGTACATGTATTTACAAGTGTACAAAACAAAGGCTCTAATAGATGTATATACTTGGGTAGGTGTGTCTATTTTGGGGGCACTGATTGTAAATCAACAACACCAAAGGACACTCTCTTGAGTCTGGACATTGGAAGTGATAAGGTAATATAACTTGGTTTATGGTCCCCATTTATACTCAGAGATCCCAAGTCATATTTTTTTTTCATATACAGTTCTGTCTCTCTCAGCGAAACACATTGTCAATTAATTTTTCAGTTTGTCTCATCTTTATATATATATATATATATATATATATATATATATAATCATCCACAGCTCATCAGTGTGGGTAGACATCTGATCGCTTCAAGCCAGGATCGAAACCAGACCGATTTGGCATAGTCGGAGATTCTAACATCTAGGCTATCGATGCCTGGTAGAGAGAAAGCGAATTTTTACATATTTAATTTTTCATAAACATGCCAGTGACCAAGACAATTCAATCCAATTTGGAGAGTCTTGCATTATCAGCAGTAGAAGTGACTGTTTACAAATTTGCACTCTTCTCCCCACAGTGCTCAACCAATTTCATTATTTTTTTGGGTGCTAATATCATCATCATCCACAGACAGACTGTTTCAGAGCTCATCAGTATGGCTAGACATCCGATCACTTCAAGCTGGGACCAAAACCTGACTGATTTGGCATCAGTTGGAGATTCTAACCCCTAGGCTATCGACACCCTGCAGAGAGAAAATATATGAAAGGGGACATTGAAGTCAACAACCAGAAGTAACAGTCTGTTTCATGCTAAATGCAATCATCAGGCCATGTGCATAATCACATGGAATTGTTAATTGGAGAGCTCAAGAGAGTGTTTAGCATGAAACAGACTGTTGCCTCTGGGTGCTGACTTCAATGTCTACTTCTATATTTACATGTTCTCTATCCCTGATATTGAGCACATTAACTCATAAATATAGCATACCTTAAAACTAATATAGAAAGAGAGTGAGTAAGAGTAAAGTAATGAAGGGTTTGGTAATCTGTGTGGATAATTCCAAAGATGTAATCCAGAGAGCTCAATGTAACAGCAGAATAAATATTAATTAAATAATTAAGAAAGCGACAACTTTAAAGTTCCATGACTATAATTTATTTCCCTAGGAAAAAAAAAAAATATATATATAATGAAAAGTTACTACATACTGCTGGTACTGGTATATATTACTGACATGATTTGTTGCATTGGATTTAACTTTCAGGCAAAATGTATGAACCCTTTTAAAACAATGTAAAATACATTTGATTTTTTTCCCTATACCCCTGATAATGACTTCTATAGGAAAAGGTTGGACCTAATAGAAATTTTGGCTATTTTTCTACATGTACAGCAGTTGCATTTATAAAAAAATTACTCACATTTTACAGAAAAAAATGATAAGGTATTTTATAACTAAAGTTTACTAATCTTTTTAATATGCATATATATATATATATATATATATATATGCATATTAAAAAGATTAGTAAACTTTAGTTATAAAGGAAGGAAGTATGACAAAGTGGAAAAAGTTTTCATGTGATGTGTTTCATCCTTTAGAACTTCATTGGACTAATTTTATGTTTACATTAATATAACTACATGTACACAAACGATAGATGCTGGAAATTTTAAATTTAAAAACATTTTTTTAGTATGTGTTTTTGGTATATAATCTAGCTGATTTCTTGATGTAAAAAACAATATTGTTTTCTGATTTTATATATATAGCCTGAAAATTGTTTAGCATGAAACAGACTGTTGCCTCAGGGTGCTGACCTCAATGTCCACTTTTATATTTACATATGCTGTATTCCTGATATTGAGCATTTAACCCATAAATATAGCATACCTTAAAACATATATATATATATATATACACACACACACACACACACAAGTGTAGGATTGACGTATATGGAATAAATTCCAATAACCAAAAAATACTATTCTTAAAAGAGTGCTCAATGCAGAGTAGAGCAAATATAATTAAAAATTTATAAAATCACCACAAAAATAGCCATTTTGGTTCAACACTTCTGGTGTCTTATCAAGTGATGGTGTTGAATGTAGAATAAAGTATTATAAAAGGTTCAAATCCATCAAACACCTCTCAATAGGGGAAACACTGTTATATAAGCTGCAATGACCAATGAAAATACAAGTATATGAGAATTCAAAAAATCTGCCCTTAGAAATAGTGGCTACAAAGGTACCGCTATTGAATATAGAAATCCTGTTAA
>CAHIKZ030000731.1:182500-262500 GCA_903632075.3 Acanthosepion pharaonis | reverse complement strand
GGCCAGATGTAAAGGGTGATGTGGTTACAGAAATTGTGTTGAATGTAGAATAAACCCTTTATTTTATATTCAACACCATCACTTGAGAAGACACCAGAAGTGTTGAAACAAAATGGCTATTTTTGTAGTGATTTTATAACATTTTTATGTTATAATTTTCGAATAAATGATTATATATATATATATATATATATATATATATATATATATATATATATACAGTGGTGGAAATAAATATAAGACACCCCGTGAAATTATTAATAATTTTCTTATTACTGCACAAATTCCTCTGAAAATTTGTGTGGTACCTAGATCCGATGGGTATTAGTATACATATTTGATTTTTTAATAACTTCCCACCAAAAAAATTTCAAGAAAGTCATTAAGAAAAATACGTTTTCAAGGGTGGAAATAAGCATGACAGTTTTGAAAATTTGCATTTAACAGCAAAATTGTACAAAATTCAATATTTACATTTATTTCCTTTCAATTGTAATTCTTCAACACATCTGTTTTGCATTGAATCAATAAGTTTTCTTAGAATTTCAGATGGAATTTCATTCCAATACTGTTTAATGCAAGATTTTAAAGTTTCTCTATCTTCAAATTGTCGTTTATTTGACAAAATTCCCCACAAATTTTCTATTGTTTTTGAATCTGGTGACTTAGTGGGCTAGTCTAAAACTTCAATATTTTTGTTTTAAACCAATCTTTCATAAGCTTAGAAGTATGTACGGCTGCATTGTGCTGTTGAAAAGTGGCATTATTGGTGTCTAGACGATTCATAAATGAGACGAGACTTTTTTCCAACACATTGATGTATCGAGCAGAGTTATGTTTCCCTTCAATCCCTACTAAATCAGCCTTTCCAGATACAGAAAAAGCTCCTAACAGTCCCTCCTTCAAATGGTGTTTTTGAAAACAGCAGCTTCCCCTTTCTTAAATCATGCCAATAACACTGGTAACCATTGGGCCCATACAAATTAAACTTTTTCTCATTAGAAAACACCATGGTTTCCCATTTCTCCTTTGTCCATATTACTTTTTTCTTTACCCAATCTGCGCACATCTTCTTGTGTTTAGCAGTCAAAGCAGGGGCTGTCTTCCTGTTTCGATACACGAGATTTGATGATTCATGGAGAAATTGATGAACTCTTCTTGGAGTGATGGGTAAATTTTGAGATTTTTGCAGACCTCTTGAGTTTGATTGCCCTTTAGAAGCTTCTCAAAAAAGTTGTCATCTGGCTGCATTTGTAATTTTAGGTGGACGACCTGGACGTTTTCTAGTACCATACGATTCAGGGTCCTTTAAATAATTTCTCAACTGTTCAGGACCTCGACAGTTCTCTTGCAATGAAACTTATAGATTTTCCTTCCAGTTTATAGGCAGATATTGGCCCTTTTTCATTTTCATTAAGGGGGGAGTTCCTAGGCATTTTGCAGTAACTGTATTCAATTATGAAATGTTTAAATAGGACTCATGTGGCTTAAAATCATGATAAGAGTCTTTTATAATCTGCGCATGCACTTATTCTTCCTTTGGCATTATGAAGTAAACCAGATATGCAAATTTTCAAAACTATTTTAAAATTATTTCCACCCTTGAAAACAAAGTTTTGTTAATAACTTTTTTTTTTTTGTGGAAAGTTGTTATAAAATCGAATATGTATACTAATAGCCATTGGATCTAGGTACCACACAAATTTTCAGAGGAATTTGTGCAGTAATAAAAAAATTATTAATAATTTCATGGAGTGTCTTATACTTATTTCCACCACTGTATATATATATATATATATATATATATTTATTAAAGACATTTTTTATGTTTAACGTTGTTATTTATAGATACAAGTATTTAAGCAAATGCTCTGTTTATGATAAACAGTATTAAATAACATTTACCGGCCTGAATGTCCGAGTAAATTCGACCTTGTCTACCTAAAGGTTCTTTGTAGCACAGAGGTAAGGCATCGTCAGCGTAAATGACGGTTCCAGAGTAGGATGCAGGTTCGAATCTCAATAAAGAACGAATTTTCTATGAAAATTTCTCGACATTCAGGCCGGTAAATGTTATTTAATACTGTTTATCATAAACAGAGCATTTGCTTAAATACTTGTATCTATAAATAACAACGTTAAACATAAAAATGTCTTTAATAAATAAATTGTCGGACCTTGTCCATTTCTTTATATATATATATATATATATATATATATATATATATATATATATATATAGATAATATTAGTGGTAAATATGTATTACTTTCCGTTACATCTTAATGTATTAGACATCCAACAACATTCATATTACTCTCACTTAAACCGTCTTTGACTCCCCTTTCTAAAACTTCTCTCTGTTAAATTTTAATCCCCCATACTCTCATACTTACACTCTCTCTAAATTTTATTTTTTTTATTTCCAGAGTTGTTCTTTCTGTTTTTTTTTTTGAATTTGTAGGTCTGATGAATTGGATCGTATTTACGATTCCAGTGGAATAAATTATGACCATGGAATATTAGTGTTTAAGCCTTTTTATAATATATATATATATATATATATAACAAAAGGAAAATTCTTATATATGTAAATGGAATATCAAAAGGACTTTTCCCTTGACACCAATATTATTTTAACTACCTTCACTCCTTGGCAATGATTATTGTTTTAAAAAGTGATGATTGCAATAAAGCCTAAACACATGATAGCAATTATGTTATAACTTTCTTACTAGAGCACCCATAAACCTGTTGGGTTGCTTTTGAAATGATGATTTAACAATATTATCAATTATTATACATAATTTAATTTGTATTTGCAATACAGGTTATTGAAATAATTATTATTACTCACATTATACAATATTACTTAGATCAAACACAACAATACTTCCCACGTTTTATTCAAAATATGTAATGGTGGAAAACCAGTGTTCATCAAGTATGATGGGACAATTTAATTTTCCAGATGTACAAATTGTTTTACAATGACACAGACAATGCATCTTCACCTATCGAGTACTTGCCAAACATCCAAGATATTTATTTATAAAAAAAGTTCTAATGTTGTATAATGAATTGTATAAATATATGTTGTCTTATATTTAAATTTATTTAATAATTTTCTTATAATGTATTATGAATACCTATTATTTTTAGACACAATAGTTTGAATATACAAGTGTTTGTTTATATATACAGATTGATATAAGAATACGTGTCGAAAACAAATAATGTATTTCCTATTAAAAATGTGAAAACAGAAAAACTGGTGATAGTTAAAGAAACGTTCCTCTAATTTTAGTGAAATTTGGCACTGCACCATATTTTGGACTTTTTCCAAAACTTCCTACCAATTCATTTCCAAATGGAGGTTGGAACAAAGCAGACACTATCATGCAAAGCCAGCCCATCCAGATGAAAAGCCCAGCAAGAAAATATCTTTCATGCACCCAACAGTAAGCCAATAGACTTAGCAGGTTAATCTTTGTCTCTGTGACCATATCATACATATAGATTTCTTAACCAAGTTCATTGTTTTTGTTACAAGCATTGTCAGCATAGTTACAATACCTGGTTGTAGAAGTCAAGTGACTTACCTGCCAATATGGCTGCCTTCTTGAAGAAGCAGGCCAGCTAATTTTACCTCATTTTATAGGAGAGTGCTTAATACACCACTTAGGTTGGCCCATTTTGCTACAATGGACCTGCCCAATACATTTGCATGAGTGGTCTCTATTCACCTATATATCTCTTCATTAAATGACTCGAGTTAGTTAAAGCTTGTGGTTACACTAGCCTACTTATGTGTCAGACCACTGGCAAGTTAACCAATATTCTACACTGGCTTAGTTGGTAGTACCAGGTAGGGTAACTCTATGTAGGACCAGATTTGCCTTTTAACTTGTAAGATTTGCAAGAGGAGCTAGTCCTGAAAATCCTTCTTGAGCAATGATTTGATGAAATTCTAGCCAATCTAATCCTAGGCTTATCTAAGTTTATCAAAATCCAGACAAGTCTATGGCCCAATACAGAAGGAAGAATTAGACAGCTTCACTTCTGCCTTCCAAAGACCTGGCTGATGTAGCTAGTTCAAGTTACCTCGAGTAGTCTGTCTACACTACATCCTGTGGGTGCTCATTTCTGAAATTGCCAATAATATCAAGCCTGTCAACTAAGTCTCAAAATGGCTTAACATCCCGGTTGTTAGTACCTGATATCAGCCCTGTTCTATCTATATTGATTAAAATTTATGACATAAATTAATTAAATAATAAATATTAATATAAATTAATATGAAATATTTTTAAAAAATATTAATAAAATTAATATATAAATTATATAAGGATTATATATAAATTAAGGATTAACTTCTTCAGTAGCATCAGCCGCAGGTATCTCATTGAATAAATCTGCACTTTTTTAATCTATTAATTACATATTTTAAAATGTTTTATGAGTTATTTTACTAATGTAATAGAATTTAGTCATTAAATACAAGTTTATTTTCATTAGTTTTACTTCAAAATAAAGCATATACATTTACTTCTTCTATAACAATTCCTAAACTTATCTATTAGTAAAAAAAATATTTTTTTAAAAATCAAATGCTTATGGTTGGCCCACTAAAATAATTAAGAGTAAAAGTTGTCCATAGATTAAAAAAAAAAGGTTGAAAATCACTGCTCTAGATCATGGTCTCCAGATTTCTGAATAGATAAAAGATATTTCAATTCCTTTCTTTTGATACTATATTTGGCTATTTCTACTTGGGCCAGAGAACTGGTAAACACCCTCCCCAAAATTATAAGGCACTTAAGAACCTTTTTTGTACTTATCCTTAACCTCAGCAGTATGGTTCCTTTGTCTCTTAGTTGGTTGAGGCATATCTTTCTTTTACAACTGGGGAATGATTTGGTGTAGTTGTTGACATTTTCTAAAGGGAGTTGAGGGGTTAGACAGGAAGAGGTGAGGTGTCCAGTATTGTCACATGCCTAGTCAGTTTTCTTCCAGTAACAATTAATTGGTAGTTTTCATTCCCCAACATCCAGACTGTTGGGTTAAGAGGTGAAGACCTGTTGATCAACCATTATGATGAACTTCTATTTCCCTGCATGGAGTCTAGGGTGGTATCCAAAAATTTGTACATATATGTATGAGTAGACAGCTAGGTAATCATCTAACATGAGAGGAGGGACCTCATAAACAGCTATGGTCTTCTGACTTCTTTTATACTCTATTCTGAGGATCAAGTTTTTCAAGATTATCTCCTGGACTACAGCCATGCAGTACTCTGCTCTAGGCAGCAGCTCATCCAACATGAAAAAGCCAACACCCCTGGTAATCTGTTCAGTCTTGACCATCAGGGTTGACAGTGATTTAATTAAAGTGTCTTTTGTGGATGGACAAATTTTTCACATGTGCTTGTCTACCACAAAGAGAGAGAGACAGTTCATCTTTGAAACTTCTGTAATTCCTGGATATCTAACAAAAGGCTATCTAATGAGATGGATGTAGATTTTGGCCCACTCCAGGAACTTCGCAAGATGGATAATACATTTTGGGGGTGGGGAGGAGAGGTGACTTCCAGTAAGAGGATGATTCCCAGCCACTGCATTGAAATTTTGTTTATTTCCAGTATCAAACTTTCATACTTTTCTGGAGTCTTGGATTTTAGTCTTTTATTCAAAGAAGTCTCTTCTTTCAGTACATCCATGCTTTTGTCTGGTGAGTCTGTTTTCAAGCCAAACTTGATAAGGTCCTTCTTAAACCTTTGCCTGTCCAAGGGCATTTTTGTGTGTACTATCCAAATGCTCATGCTTGTTTTCAGATTTATTGCAAGGTAACACAGCTTATTTGGCAAATAGAATGTGCTGATATATAGTTGTTTCACATAATAAAAATATACAAATCATAAGTTATTTACACTATGCTTTGTGCATTACATGTGATTCAGAGGATTTTATTATGTGAAACACTATATATCAGCACATTCTATTTGGTTTTATTACACCACATATAATGCACAGATATGGAAATCACTTTCAGTTTCTTTTTATTCTTTAAAAAAAATTGTTTGGCTCTGAGCTGAGTAATAAGTTGGCCAGTTAACAAAGGGTTAATTGGCTGACTTTTGTCGAATATTATTACTCTCAGTTTGGAGCCAAACAATTTTTTTTAAAAAGAATAAAAAGTAAAATAATATCAAATGAGAAAGGAGAGAAACAACAAAATTAAAGCAAAAACTGATATACTATACAGTTATTCCAAACAAAATAAAAACAAACTCATCCTAATTCAAAATGGAGGGAAAAAAAATGAAAACGGACATATCTAAAAATAAAGAATGAAAAAGGAAAATGAAATAAAACAGCAAAATTATTAAAAACAAGTTAGGGAAAAAAAAAAGGTTGCGAACCACTGCTCTAGAGCATGGTCTCCAAACTTCTGAATACATCCAAGGAAGAGGTGAGGTATCCAGTATTGTCACACTTCTAGCAAGTCAGTTAATTGTTACTGAAAGAAAACTAAGATTGTCTGAAAAAAAATGTAGGGAAAAACGTTTTCACAGATTTTTGCTTAAAAAAATGACCTTCAAGAATAAATCCAAATAAAGTTGATATTTCTTTGTATTAGATACATTGAATGGAAAAGACATTCAAACCAGAATTCTTATTATGAATCATCACAAGCAAAATATACAAATTATTTATTATATTTGATCAGTGAAAACTATGTAAAAAAAAAAAAATTGTAAAAGTTTACAAAAACAACTTCTTAATGAATGAGATTTGTTAGATCATAATTAACATTTACCCCACTAAAATTGTTCCCCACTGCCACTTCATTTCATAGGAATCTGTGAAGAACCATGATTAATGGTGTCCTGAAAGAATATGTCATTGCACAAAAGCCTATTCACATTTGTAAATTTGGTGCAACATAATCTTTTTTTGCCTGCTTTTCTCCAATTTTATCTTGTTCTGAAGAGGTAGTGTAGAAGTAGGCTTGAGAAAAATAGGGTTTTAGTTTTCTCTGATTGGTCAAATATTTTACATGGTGATGTTAATTTCTAACCAATAGTCACATTGATTTCAACAGTGTGTGTTGTATTGTGGAAACTTTTTGGCATGTTTGTAATCTTGACTGTTATTGCAGAGAAAATAATGGTTGGGCATGTTTTAATATGGTATGTATGTGGGTTAGAGCAAGTGGATTTTTCACTTTTTCAGAAAATCAACATTGCACTCGATGTGACTCGATCTTAAGAATAAATCCAAATAAAGTTGATATTTTTTGTATTAGATACATTGAATGGAAAAGACATTCAAACCAGAATTCTGAATATGAATCACCACAAATAAATATGCAGTGTTTTATTCTATTCGATACATAAAAACAGTGTAAGAAAAAAATTGTAAAAGATTACAAAAAAGGCTACTTAATGAATAAGATTTGTTAGATTATCTTACTTATTATAAAATGCAGATTGTGTGTGTCTGTATGTTTATATATTCGAACGGATTTCCTACATTTTTCAACCGATTTCAACAAAACTTCACAGGACTACATAAAATTACCTTGCGGTGGTTCTGACAGCAACAAAAATTGGAAAAATACAATTGTTTTTGCACGAAATCAATTTGAAAACACGATTAAGCTGTCAGAATGAAAGGGGGGCAACTCATATCAAGTTATAATTATTATAAAACCCAGGTTGTTTGTGTGTATGTGTGTGTTCATTTATATATGGGATCGGATTTCATACATTTTTCAACCGATTTCAACGAAACTTCACCTTTCTTTGGCAGGTAGTGTTTCTTATTGTCTTGCACACTTTTTTCTTCATTTTTACATTCAGAATGCTTTAAAAATTCCATTTACAAGACAATTATTTATAATAAAATTTTATTCAAATAGACTCATAACGATTGAAAACAATGTTTTTGTTTGAGTTTGGGTTTGACCAATTCGTAAAAAAAAACAACTAATTAATACATGTGTGTCTGTCAACCTTAAACAATAATCTTTATCAATTTTATTTTTCAGTCTTTATGATGGTCGATACTTGATCTATCTCTTACTGTTACATCCCCAGGCAACACCGGGCTCTACTGCTAGTCATTAATAAAAACCAAAAAAATAGATAAAACTGTATATAAACACCATTATACTGCTGAGCACATACTATAAGACAAAATGTTTTAAATTTACATTGTTGATTGAAAATTGCACTAAAACTATTGCACTGTATAATATATATTACATCATAATATAGCTAAATTGTTCAGTATAATTTCCCTTTGAAGTAAATGATGTCTTATTTGATGGCACAATGATTTGGTAATAATATGCTTGTGCCTTGCTTGTTGTCCTTATACAATTTGTAAAGCTTCAGTAGTTAATTTAACTGCCCTTTTCAAACCTTGTGAATATGCAGATAAATTTGGCAATTCCAGTTTTGTTCTATTCATTATTTGAAAAACCTACTGGAAGCACAGGTTCACAACCTCCCCTTTTTTTTGAGAGATTAATCAAATTTGACATAAGTGTCACTTCAGAGTTGGATGTAATTTTTTTAATCTCTTTTCTGATGACTCACTACTAACACCCCCCCCCCAATATTTTTGTGTTGTATATTTTTTTAATGCAACATTCTGTATTTCAGTTGAGTTCTGGATCATGTTGAAGATATACAATTGTTGGCTATAGAATTTATTATCCCTTTTAATTTCAAACCAACTCCCTGCATATATTTCAATCATAATACAATTTATCATAGAGTTCTGGTGGATAGGCACCTCTGGTCCATAAACACATTAACCTGATGGTTAAAGTTAGCCATCTTGCTTGATTTAGAGACCCAGTTTTCCAGCCAACAAATCTAGGGTTCACTTTCCCTTGAGAAATTCTTGCTGCATATTCTAAGAGTGGTCTTTGGTCACCACTTAAATCTTCCGTTGCCCATGCAGAAAGATATAAGTTATCTAGAGGGTAGTGTTAAATTCTGGGGGTTAATCCTGGTAATCATTTCCACAAAGTTTCCCTGGAGAACCAGTAAATGTTGTAGGGCTTCTTGTAGTTCTATTAATGTGCTTAAAAACAGCTCTAAATGGCTTTTCTTCTGATGATGTGAACAGCCAGTAGTGTTCAACTTTCTTTTAAGTGTTTTTTTCTCCAGAGCTGTAACAAGACCTGCCTCATAACCAGTGTTTGTACTGGTATTGTTCACAAGAACTGCCTTAATGGATATTTTTTTCTTGAATTCTTCTAAAACATTATTCTAAAAATAAAAGTAAAAAATATTTAAAAATATTCACTAATTAAGGTTTTAATACTTAATAAATTACTTTTATTTGGTTAAAAAAATGTTATTTTTTCTGGTGCTGAGTTGTCTCGGTCCTGAGTTGTCCTGGTGCTAAATCAACAGTGTTTAGTCGTCCTTTCCAGACTTGATTTATTCTCTGGATCATGCTGAGGATATACAGTTGTTAGTCATGGAATTAATTATTAATTGAAATATATAAAGTTATAATAATTTCAAACTCACTGAATATATTTCAATTATTAATTTTATTAAGCTGTATCATAGAGTTCTGGTGGATAGTCACCACTGGTCTATAAACACATTAACCTGATATATAAAGTTAGCCATCTTGCCTGATTTAGAGACCCAATTTTCCAGGCAGCAAATCTAGAGTTCATTTTCCCCACAATAAATTCAAACTGCATTTCTAAATACTATAACCTTCTCAACTTGTAAAGAAGACCAGTATGCCAAATCCTGTCAAATGCCTTTGAGATATCCAAAGCAACAGCCTGAGCTTCACCATTCTTATCAAAAGCTTACTATACTCTTTCAGCAATAACTATTAAGACATCAACAGTTAACCTATTTATTTAGTAGATTGTTTATTTACAAGAATAATTTTATATTTACTGCATTCTAAAAACTAATACAATAATACAATATCATTTACCAATTTATAAAGAAATAAATATGAAAACAATTTACTAAATTATTAAAATATGTGATCCTTATAATGTACCATTTTATAAAGTCTGGATCAATTGGTAATTAGCCAATGTTTTTCCAACCATTCCAATAAACAATATAAATTTAGGAACAATGTAGGTCCAAGGATAGAGCCCTGGGGAATTTGCAATAAGTTTAAGCTATGTAAATTTCGCTGAAATATATCACAAGTAAAAAATATTCAAGATGGGTATGGGCAAACCTAGAGAGTTCAAAAGGTCATAATCTGGCCCTGGCTGGAACCTAAATTTTTTACTGACTAATGGCAATGTTTTGCATTAATGCAGGCTTTAGCCTTAGACTTATATTGTTCCTAATTTTCATAAGCATTGAGGTTATTTCAACAGTCTTTAAAAGATTCCCTTAATTGAAAAAAAAAGTTTCACCTTGGAGAAAAACTCCACAAGCCATGTAGAACAATTCTTCACCAAGAAAGACAAAAAGTTCTGGGAAGATAGAATTTGCATGTTGCCTGAAAATTGTCAGAAAACAAAAACAAAATATGTTGTTGAATAAAGTTAATGTAGAAAATTAAATGATTATCAGTTGATTTTTACTTAAGAAAACCAACAATATATTAACTTGAAATTGTTTATTATCACAAATTATAGTAATCATTTTCTGATGATTAGAAAAGCAACTATAATTAAATAAAATCTGTGGACCTTTAATTTCAATGATAACCTAAATACGAGGGTCAGGGTTAAAAGTTCATAGGCTACCCAAGATACTCTCATGAAATATGACCAAATGAGGTTTATTTTTCAACATAGTTTCCCTTGCAGTCTACACACTTCTTCCACTAGTGGTACAGTGCTTGGATCCTATCAGTGAAGAAACTTTCATCTTGTTGGTCAAAAAAGTTAACTACAGTAGATATGACATCATCATTGTAAGACTGGTTCCCAGCCAAGTGTTAGGGAACAGATGATAATCAGATAGAGCAAAATCAGGAGAATAAAAGAAGGTGATCAATGAGTTCACAGTTAAGCCCAGCAGCTGTTGAAACTTGTGTACTGGAGTATTGTCCTGATGAAACAAGATCTTTTGCCTCAGCAAGTTGGCATAGAACTCGCCGTTGATAGTGTGGACCTTTTGAAGATAGTCAATAAGCACAATGCCTTTTGTATATCCCACAAAAAAATGAGGTCATCACCTTCCCTACAAATTAAGCAACATTTCTTTAAGGCATGTGAGGGAGGTGTTTCCACTGCATGGATTGTCTCTGGTTCAAGGTGATGAAACCAAAACTGGGTTAGGAAACATTCAAGGAAACTAGCTGGAATCTGCCTCAATGTCATATTTTCCTACGATGTGATCAACTGGTGCACTTTTAATCAGGTGTCAGAAGATGTGGCACCCACCAAGCAGAAACCTTCTTCAGTGCAAGTTCATTGTGCTGAATATTCTCAACTCTTTCAGGGGATATACTAATAGCATTAGCTATTTGATTTATTTGAAAGGTTATAGTATTTCATGGACACAACATTCATAAACTAACTCATTATTAAACAAGAAAGTTATTAGATTTCTGATGGCTTCTTTTATCATTTTCCTAAATTACAATTAATTATTCATCTTTCAAATATTTCTAGCAACAACATTAATAAAAAATGTTCTCGTATATTTAATGAAAAGTTTGTTCTTATTTTTTGATCTGTTTCTATTATTGATATTAAATTAATAATAATTCAAAATGATACATTTGATAACGAACTGTTCACTCTTATATCCAGTATAAAATATATGTGGTTGTTCCTTGTCATGATGGAGGGTTTCCATGTCCCAGTGATCCCAAGAGCAAAGCCGTCTGAAGTTTCAACTCCTTGGCTACCCATGGCAGTAAGGTTATGGAGGTAGGACCAGACTGAATGTGACCCACTCCCAATAGGCAGAATAGACAAAGATCCACAGTCTACACAATCTCAATGACCAAATTCATGGAAAAGAGCAATGCCAGTCAGGCTGGCATGACTAAGGCTGACCTTGACAGATCAAACATCCAACAGCACCATGCAACCAGTTTAGCCAGATTTTACCCGAGTCAGTCTCCCTTAAGCCACAATGTCAGCACATTTGGTCAAGTGTGGGGCTTCTCCATTGCACAGAGTTGTCCACCAAAATAAAATTCACATGAATGGCCTCATCAAACTCTTTGATCAGGAGTAGGCAGGGCCTTTACAACCATCTCCACCACCATCACCATAGGGGAGACAAGGGAAAAAAAGGAGAGAGGATAATGGTCCCAATGCTTGGATTGAAGCAGGTGTTGACTACAAAATTACAATTTTTATTTTGTCTGTGCAGAGTATTCTGCATTCTTACAGAAAAAGAATAAAAATATAAAATGTATAAATGTTTGTTTTTCAAAATATCCCTTAATCACAAATCATTTTTTAAATTGAGGATAAAATATTAAATATTCGAAGGTTAAATTGTCATTAATTTTGAAATTGGTATTTCTATTTTAGGTTAAATTTTCTTGAAACGAAGTTTCTTGTTCACAAACAGAAAATGTCTTCTCAAGAACGAAAGTCAAGGGAGATAATTCATGAAAAAATTTTTTTGTTTTTTGTGGATCAAATTTATAAACATTTACTAAATTATTAAAATATGTGAATCAACTATAAGGAAATTTTTATTATTCACCATTTTATAAAGTTTAAATCAATTGGCAATTAGTCCATACTTTTCCAACCATTTCAATAAACAATCTAATAGTACTCATTATTTCTTTGTTGCCAATTCTCAAGAACAAAGAAAATGTATAAATTTACTTTCATATGTTTACATTTTATTACAATTCTAATCATCATTTTTTAAAATAATAAACATTGCCAAAAATGAAAGATACTTAAAATAATAGCAGTGTCAATTGAAAAACCATTCTTTTGACACTGTTATTTTATGGACACAAAAGGTCCAATTTTGCTGAAAACTCACTGCTGTTTTCCTTGAACCAGTCTGCCAGCATTTTATAATTGCTACATAGCATGATGTCTTGCTGGAAGTAGCTGTCAGTGGATGAGACATTGGAGATATAAATATGGTCTACCACAATACTAAGGTAAGCAGCAACATTTGAATAACCTTTTATTGGTACCAAAGTTCCCAATATATGCAAAGGAACTATTCCCCATACCAATACAGCATTACCTTGAGCTTGAACCATTAATACAAGGCAGAATGGATTGATACTTTCATGTTAATTTTGCCAAATTTTGGCTTAGCCCAACCGTCTGAATATGACAGCAGAAATTGCGTCTCATTAGACTAAGCAATATTTCTCTAATCTTCTATTGTCCAAATTTTGTGATCATAGCAAATAGTACCTGTAGTTTTTTTCCTTAACTGACAGGAGTGACTCAGCATTATGTTCTGATGCTGTAGCCCATCTGCTTCAAGGTTCAGTTTGTTGTACATTCAAAGATGTTCTTCTGTATACCTTCATTACAAAAAGTACTTATTTGAGCTCCTGTTGCTTTTCTATCAGTTTAAACTTGTCTGGTCATTCTTGTCAGATGTCTTGCATCAACAAGGAGTTCTTGTCCACAGAATTACTGCTCCCTGAAATTTTTTCTCACATTTCTCTGTAAAGATAATTGTGCAGGAAAATCCTTATAGATCATCAGCTTTTTAAATATTTACACCCACTCATCTGACAGGAAGGATGAGGCATCATTCAAAATTAATTAAACCACCTTTTTCTTCCTGCATAAAAATGAAATTCAATAGCTTGTCAAAACCATATTTACATTCCTAATTTAAATTGCTGCAATGTTATTGGCCGAGTAGAAATTTTCATTTAAGTTGAGAATCTTCTGTACAATGAACTTGCCCTGAAGAAGGTTTCTGCTTGGTGGGTGCCACATATTCTGACACCTGATTAAAAGTGCACCAGTTGATCACACCATAGGAAAATATGACATTGTTTGAGGCAGATTCCAGCTGGTTTCCTTGAATGTTTCCTAACCCAGAATGAGTTTTGGTTTCATCACTTTGTTAATTACATTTTATACTTTGATATCCCCACTTTACGGGAATGTAAATTTTTACTTACCAACTTTCTTATTTTCATACACCCACTTACCTGACCATGTTCAAATTTATAATGCTTTCTATATACTCATTTCAATTCTGATAAAGTGGCTTTACTGATTCATTTCGAAAAAATTGAAATTTCATGAAATGTTAGCAAAACAATTTCTTTTTACCATCCAGTAATCTGATTTGACCATCCATCCTGGGTATGACAAACTACATCTGGCAGCAAGGTCTCTGATTGGAATGTTTTGTAGAACTACCTCTTCATTGCTGTTGTTCCCAGGTCCACTCTGACATAGGGTAGTAGCACCTGTTAGGGTCCCAGCTATAGGCAAATAGGGGTCAAAATACTATGAACATATAAAATAAATTTTATAGTAAAAATACCAGCAATACATTTTTGTAACAAAGAAAAAAAAAATCACCAGCAATACATTTGTCAAAGAAATTACTCATGCTCCCAAGAAAATTAAATTTTGGCATTAAATGACCCATAAGTAATTTACTTTAATGTTAACTTTGTTTTCTATTTGAACATCATAAACACAACTGTAAAAATAGCAAAACAATTTCTACAATCTTTATTTTTGGCCACTGGTTATCATCAAGAAGATTGAATACATTGTCTTCAAGCTATAATTAACAATTTCATCATGCAGGCCTTAATATAAACCAAACACACTGTTATTTCATACTGGATTAAAAATAATTTATTAAATTGTACTGATAATATATTATACAGTAGCTGTGTCATAATCATCAGTGTAGTGGTCAATCTCAATTAAACTACTGGATTTAAATACTGATTTTTACGGCAAGATCTCACTTTCATGGTGTGGGGAAGTGGCATAGCAACATATACATCTTACTTATTATAAAATGCAGAGTCTGTGTGTGTGTATCTGTACGTTTATATATTGGATCGGATTTCCTACATTTTTCAACCAATTTCAACAAAACTTCACAGGACTACGTAAAATTACCTTGCGGTGGTTCTGACAGTGCCAAAAATTGGAAAAACACAATTGTTTTTTCACAAAATCAATTTTAAAACACGATTAAGAGGCATTAATGAAAGGGGGACAACTCATATCGAGTTATACTTATTATAAAACCCAGGTTGGTTGTTTATGTGTGTGTGTGTTCATTTATATATGGGATTGGATTTCCTACATTTTTCAAGTGATTTCAACAAAACTTCACTTTTTTTTTTTGGCAGGTAGTGTTTCTTATTGTCTTGCAAATTTTTTTCTTTATTTTTACATTCAGAATGTTTAAAAATTCCATTTACAAGACAATTGTTTATAATAAAATTCTATTCAATCGGTAGACTCATAACGGTTGAAAACAATGTTTTTGTTTGAGTTTGGGTTTGACCAATTCGTAAAAAAACAAAAAAAAACAAAACAAAACAAAAAACTAATTAAGACATGCGTGTCCGTCAACCTTAAACAATAATCTTTGTCAATTTTATTTTTCAGTCTTTATGATGGTTGATACTTGATCTATCTCTTACTGTTACATCCCCCAGGCAACGCCGGGCTCTACTGCTAATACCATATATACTCACATACCATGTGACCTTTGAAGACCTAATACAGTAAATGGATATATAGTTTGGTCAATGGTATAGCCAGGGCCAGCAGTATATACACTAATTTTATATCTCATTTATTATGTGACCCCCTTAAAATTAGCTTCAAAAGTTGCATCATACTCATATACCATAACTCTGCATGTGGAGAGAGAATGAATTAATGAATACCCAAACTACAAAGCAGAGTAAGTCATGAATGCTTTTTCTAGTTGGATTTATTTAAATTAAATAGACAATCCTAACAGAAATAGAAAACATACCAGGATTTATTATTGGCCGATATAATCTAAATATCATTATTTATGCATGCTGTATTTGTTAATAGTAGACTCAGAAAGAAAAGTCAAAGAACTATTAGATAAGGTAGCAAAGGAAAGCAAGAAGAATGGACAAACTATTCAATAGTAAGAAGACTGAACATATGACTTAATAAAAGTGATAAAGATAAGGTATGTGGTATGTATTGGATATATCAAAATTATAAAGGGATAGAGGTTTGAATATTTGGGTAGAGTGGAGTAACAGACAATAGAAAGTGTGTCACAGAAATCTGAATAATGAAAGATGCCTTTCAGAAACTAAGTATTAAGAGATAGGAAACTGTCCTTAGAAAGAAAGCAAAGTGTTGAACTGCTGTTATATATAATTTTCTATATGTTAATTAATGTTAGATAATGTCTTCACTGAATAAGAAAAGACTTGAAGTATGGCTGATGCTAACCTCCAGGAGGACGACTCATTGTGCCTTTTCAGACTAACATTTTCAGCTGACATTAAATGGAAAGAGTATATTGAATCAACTGCTAAGTTTGCAGCTAAGAAAGTTGGTTCACTTTGTCGTGCTAGACATATTTTTCTTGCCAGAATCATCTTACATATTTATGTCTACCATTCATCCTTGTTTTGAATATTGCTGCCACATCTGGTCTGGTTCTTCTGTTATATATTTATAGATTCTTAATCAAATCCAAAGAATTTGCAATGTTATTGGTCCTGACCTGGCATTTTAGCTTGAGTCTCTTTCCTCGCACCATAATATTGCTTTCCTGTGCCTTTTCTATAAATACTTTCATATAAACAATTAGTGCTGATGAACTTTTCTCTATGGTACCTAGGCTTTATAAATTTAAGTGCAGTACTAGATTGGCAGCAATATTTCATCATTTTACAGATGACTGATGTAACCTCAAGTTCTATGGTAACAGTTTCTTCGTACTTGTAAAATTCTCTTTTGATTTCTTAAAGTCGAAATCTAAATATTTTTAACACAGTTATTATGGCTTCAACTAAATATATATTTGGTATGCCCTCAACTACCGATAAATCTATTGTTGGTCATTTTGCTTCAAATATATATTGTGGGTAAGATGAATTTGTTTAGTGGCATATCAACCTCTATAGATTATTTAATGCTGAAATCTAAATATCCTGCATGCATACCTTGTACATGATTTTATACTCTCAAAGTAAGGGTATGTTTTTTAGTTATATAGTTTTTAGATCATAAAATGTACTGTTGGTAATTTTAATATAAAAATGTATTTTTATATTATTTTTAGTCTTGCATTGCTATTTTGCTTTAAAAATGTGTTGTTGGTCATTTTATTATAAAAAAAAACAAAATAGTTCACTATTTGCCCATAGCTGGGACTCTAACAGGTGTTACCACCCTGAAATGCAATGTCAATTGTTATCTTCTGTCTTCTTAATTCTTTCATTGTCCTCTCTCTTTAATAGTAATTTTTCTTGTGTTCTCTAACACTCAGTAACCTCTAGTGGCTTCATTACTTTGCTTGGAAATATTAGAAAGTACGAGGAAACTGAAGTTATTCATAAGAAAGAAATTTCTTGGATACATAATGAGGAAAGGAGGATAGGAGAATTTAACATTCACAGGTTAAATGAAAATCAAGAAGCAGGTGGAAACAAAAGGTAACCCACCTGAAGGGTTCAAGAGAATGGGAGATCAATTTCAGAAGAACTGTTGGTTTTGGAATGACTGCAACCCCCCACCCAAGATTTCCAGATAAATCGTACAGATGCATGCTGGGATTTCTTTCTAGTTTTTGGATGTTTGTTTAGTATTATCTTAGCCCTTTTCTTTCCTTTTGTATTGTTTATTGGAAACTTGTCAATTCTGTTTGTTGGGAACTTCTGCCAATTACATTTAATCATGAACAATTGCTCTATGAAAACAGTAAAGGGACATGAGATACTTAGAATAGCAAAAGACAAGAATTTACGGAGAGCCATGATTGCTTACATCATGGAAGGATATGGCATTTAAAAGAATGATAATGTTTGAAATTTTAATGTTCTTGTGAGATTTGTTTAAAAAAATGAAAATTATTATTCATATATTTGTATAGAAACTTCTTTTAAAATAATTTCACCCACAGCAAGGCAATAAAGCCACTAAGATATAAGGAGCTACTGAGTGTTAGAGAATATGAGAAGAGAACATTAGAATAATAAAAAAAGACAGTAGCTAACGAATGACATTGATATTCAAAAATTTAAATGCAATGTTGACTGGAAAACAAAAAACTGGAAGTGAATTCCACAAGTGAGAAGTGTGAGAAAAGAAACTGTTAGCATAGAACTTACAGAAACAATAACAGTTCAGATTTTTCTTTGGATTTTATGAAGAATTTCTAAACATATAGCAGGGGTACCAAACTTGATGTAACAACAAATATTCAAAGCAAGAATGAACTGTAAACTTGTATGTAATCATAATATATATAAATAAAAGGCAGGATGTGTGTGTGTGTGTGTGTAATGAATGCATGGCCGCAATTTTCAATGGATTTGCACCAAAATTTATATGCACATGCTCCAAGTTAGCAGGAAGGCCAAGACCAACTTTGCATTTCCCAACTCCTCGATAGTGGAAATAATCGATTTTTCATGCTTCTCGGTAATTTTCATGTGATTTGCGGCCATTTTGTACTGGTCAGAGGAGAGCTTGTAGCTGGCTGCCACGAATAGGCAGGAAGATTCTATTGGCCAGCGTGAGAGCCAACAGCTGATTGACACAAATGTTAACTAGCATGCTAGCATGCAAAAAAAAAAAAATCGATAGCTGCATTCATCACAAGTGGGAAAAATTTAAATCTGTATGGCACTTTACTCCAATTGGCTCATTTGCTTGCTTAAACTTTACGTTGATTCTGATTCTGCAGAACTGGGCTGGGTGTGAAAAAGTATTTGTTGTTAACATTCTTTTTTCTTTCGGTTTTGCCAGTTACGAGTCCGTTTTTAAAGATGATCGTTTTGTGTTCATTTTGTTTAGTTCTTTTTTTGTAACAGATTTAATGTTTAGTATAGAGCTTAGGAAAAATTCACAGTGTGAGATAGGCAAGAAGTAAGGCATGTAGCAACATCAGAACAGCAAAGGGCACTCCTTTAAAGGCAAGGAAGGGTAAAAATATTTTAAGTGATAGCGATTGCTGTATGAGTCGTACAATTTTAAATCAAGCACAGGCAATGCCGGGCCATGCTACTAGTATATGTATGTGCATATATATATATATATATATATATATATATATATAAAACTGATTACATATTATTAGCCACTTCATATTTCACCAATAAATAAAATATTTATTGTAATCTTAATATTTGCTAGATAAAATAATGTCTGCTGGTTTAGGCTGAATTCTAATTCTTTCTGCAAAAATGGAAATAAATAGTAGCCACTTGTATGAAATGTCCTTTCAAAATCTCAAATTAAAAATGGCTTATCTGATTTGATAAATAAAGAGAAGTATTTAATAAGTTCAGAGCTTGCAATAAGATAAGACTACACTGAAAATTGCAAAAATGATCATTACATATCATTGAAATGTGAATGTTGTTCAATAACATAGAAAATTCCATGTCTGGAAGTTTATTTTATTAATCTGCATTCTGTATCCAAAAAAGAACGTATAAGAAGTCTGCCTTTGGAAATCTATGAAATTTTCAGATATTGTGGTAGCAAGAAAGTGTCAAAAAGCACCAGATTCCTGAATCTGAATCAAGTAACAGAATGTAGTTAATGAATGTAAATTCTGATTCAAAATAATGATGAATATTATCTGAGAATTCATGCAAGTATTTAAATAATTCAATCATGTAACAAGAAAACAATCTCCAGTATAGCTGAAGGTAAAATTCAAATTCTCATAAAAGGCTGAACCACACACTTCCCACACCGTGTTAAAGGACCTAAGTGCACATCTTGCTGCCTGTACATGAGCCCTGATTGTCTTCAAAATTCAAATGTTTTCTATATATTTGTTTTAATTTTGATAACATGGCTTTGTAATTATTTCGAAATGAATCAACAATCTCATGAAAATTTGGCAAAACAATTTCCTTTTTCCATCCCATAATTTCATTTGATCATCCTTCTTTCAGTGGAAGGAATAGTTAAAGAAATAAATATTAAAAAATGTTATCTTTTTTTGCCTGAATAACAAAAATAAACAGATCTTTGAAAAAAAGTATCAATATTGATTATTGGGAGGATTTTTGTTAAGAATAGACATATATTAGAAATAGAAATAACAATAGTTCAGTCAGTTTTATCAAAAAGTTTTGAATCATGTACAAATTTCTTTGTATGAGAAGCACCTAAAACTTAGTGAGGCATATCAGTGTCCAAAATGATTGTAATCTCATTGAAAGTGGCCACTGCAGAAAATGATTATAATCTCATTGAAAATGATTGTAATTTCTTTGAAGGTGGCCAATACACAAAAGGATTATTTCATTGAATTAAGCAAATATATTAAAAATCTATAATGATATTTATCCTCATTTGTTTTGTGATTAATGAAAAGTACGAAAATTATCTGAGAAGTCATGCAAATATTTAATTAATCCACTCATGTGATTGGAAAATAAACATTCTTTAGTATATCTAAATGTGAGATTCTAAACTTGAAATGTTAGAAAATATGAAAAATGCTGAACCACACACTTTACATAAATATGGTTTCTCACCTGTATGTGTTTTCATGTGCACTCTCAAACTTTTACTATATGTAAATGCTGAAGTGCATGGTCAGTATATAGATGGGTGACCATTTAGAAATACCAGATGCTGTAAGCTTGGATGAGCAGGTGGTGTAATGGATAACAGCTTGGAATCGGAAATCAGAAAGCTGAGTTTCAATTCTCATTCAAATTTTAAATGCTTTCTATATATTGGTTCTAATTCTGATAAAGTGGCTTTGTTGACTCATTTCAAAATAATTAAAATTGTATGAAAATTTGGCCAAACAATTTCTTTTCCATCCAGTAATTTGATTATCCTTTTTTCAGTGAGAGGAATAGTTATGGAAATAAATATTAAAAAATGTTAGCTTTTCTGCCTAAATAACAGAACAGATCTTTGAAAAAAGTATCAACATTGATTATTGAGAGGATTTTTTTAAGATTAGCACATATTAGAAATAGAAATAACAGCAGTTCAGTCAGTTTTATCAAAAAGTTTTGAATCATGTACATATTTCTTTGTATGAGAAGTACCTAAAACTTAATGAGGCATATCATTGTTTAAAATGATTGAAATTTCAATTGAAGGAAGCAAATAGATTTTAAATTCATATTTTCTGATCTAATATTTTCCTTCATTCTGTTGTTTTGTGATTAACAATAATGATGAAAATTATTTAAGAATTCATGCAAATATTTAATATATATATATATATATATAGGTAACTATACTCATCTCGAAAAACCTTTGAATTTTTGATTTGCCAATAATCTAATCAATCTCGAAGGAAAAAAAGGTTTTTAAAAAAGAAAGAGCGAGAAACATGAAAGTCTGTCAAAAAAAAAATCGCAAAGATACAGGTTTAAAGCCCAAAGAAAAAACCCCAACACGAGTAAACAACTAACTAAAAAGAGCTCAATACAACCATAGAGCAGACCTAGATAAACCTAGTGAGCCAGACAAACCTACCCAGGTTTCACCTAAGTGGATCGTCAGGGAAAGCTAGCTATATATATATATATATATATATATATATATATATATATATATATATTTTTGGTTGGATTGATGTGAGTTTGTGACCCTGGGTTTCACGCTTTTGTGATCATCAAACTGATTAATATTTTAAAAATTTAGGATTTATGTAGATTGCATGTATTGGTGTTATTATGGAAGGGGGGGGGCAAATCATCGTCGTGATATCACTCATGCTAATGCAAACATAGATGCATGTCCATACACCCGTATATCAGTATATGTTTGCATGTACAATTTTAAAATACAGAACCACATATTTCGCATGGTTCCTCACCTGTATGTGTTTGCATGCATGTCCTTAACCTAGAATTGCCAAATCCTGAACCATGCACTTAAAATGAACATAGATTTCTCTGCAGCATGCATTATCATGTGATTTTTTAAATGTAAGGCTATTGAAAATGCAGAACTACACACTTCATATGATTATGATTTTCCCCTCAGTATGCTTCAACATGTGAGTTTTTAAACTTGAACTTTGTGAAAATGCTGAACCACAAACTTCACAAGAATATGGTTTTTCTCCTTTATGTTTTGACATGTGAGTTTTTAAAGCTGAGCTCTGTGTGAATGCTGAACCACACACTTCACAGGAATATGGTTTTTTCTCACTATGTGTCCACATGTGACTTTTTAAAATTGAACTTCGTGAAAAGGCAGAACCACACACCTCACACGAATATGGTTTCTCCCCAGTATGTTTCAACATGTGAGTTTTTAAATTTGAACTATTTGAAAAAGCTGAACCACATTCTTCACATGAATATGGTTTTTCTCCAGTATGTATACACATGTGGGTTTTTAAATTTGAACTTTGTGAAAATGCTGAACCACACACTTTACATGAATATGGTTTCTCACCTGTATGTATTTTCATGTGCATTCTTAAACTTGTACGATATGTAAAAGCTGAAGTGCAAATTTTACATGAATATGGTTTCTCACCTGTATGCGTTCGCATGTGAGATTTTAAACTTGAATTATCTGCAAATGATGCGCCACAAACTTCACATGAATATGGTCTCTCACCAGTATGTGTTTGCATGTGCCTTTTTAAATGTGAACTCTGTGAAAATGCTGTACCACACACTTCACATGAATACTGCTTCTCCTGATTATGTGTCTGTAAGTGAATTTTTAATGTTGAACTGTCGCTAAATGACAAACCACACTCTTCACCAGAACATGATTTTTTAACTGCATGTATCCGCTTGTGTCTTTTTAATATTGAGTAAACTGTAAATGCTGATCCACACACTTCACATGAATATGGTTTCTCACCAGTATGTGACCGCATATGAGATTTTAAACTTGCAGTATATGAAAATGCTAAACCACACACTTCACATGAATATGGTTTCTCGCCAGTGTGTGTCCGCATGTGAGATTTTAAACTTGAATTTTCAGAGAATGTGGAACCACACACTTCACATGAATATGGTTTCTCACCTGTATGTGTTCGCATGTGAGATTTTAAACTTGAATTGTCTGCAAATGATGAACCACAAACTTCACATGAATATGGTCTCTCACCAGTATGTGTTTGCATGTGTCTTTTTAAATGTGAATTCCGTGAAAATGCTGAACCACACACTTCACATGAATAAGGCTTCTCCCCATTGTGTGTCCGCAGATGAATTTTTAATGTTGAACTGTCTCTCAATGATAAACCACACTCTTCACATGAACATTGTTTTTCTATAATAAGTTCTTTCATGGTATCTTTCAAATTCAAATTCTGTGAAAGATTTAATCCTTCTTCATATATATTGGAACTGTCTCCAGAATTTGCTTGCATGTCTATCTTTCCATGACAACTTCTTTCCATGGATATAGCGATAATCTGTACAAAAGAAATGTAGTATATATTGACACTTTAAACAGGAACAAACACCTCTTAAAAATATTTTCTGTTGCAAGTTAACCTGAAGTTTATAGAATTTTTCTCATATATCAGAACACAGAAACTGAAAGTTTCCCACTTATATTATTTTCATCAAAATCAAGACTTTTGCAAAATTGGTATTAAAATGATTATGAATCAGTAGAATTTGTATTCTTAGTAAGCATAAAGTTTTAATGATCTTGAATTCTGATATTACATGTTAGAAGACCTGCTAATCTTGACATTGCAGAATTTTGAAAACAATATTTCCTTGCTTTTAAAACATTTTAAAAATATATCTCATTCATGTGACTAATATACCAGACTGCTCATTGCATTCAACAAATAAGAAAGGCAAACAAAAATATTGTCTAGCTTAAAAAAAAATAAAATAAAACCTGAAAAAAATAAAGAAAAAAAATTTCACCAATGTACAGATATGAAATAAGTATGAAATCTAAAAGAATTAGTCTTTAAAAGACTTACATACCAATTGTAATTTGGCAAAGTCCTTCTATTTTAGTTTTACTACTATTTATTTCTTCCCTTTCTCTTTTTTCACTCTCTATCTCTCTCTCCCTCCCACTCTCTTTTATATTTTTATATTCAAAAATCTTATTTTTCTTTCTTCCTCTCCCCCTTTCTTCTCTTCTTTCTTCTGCTTTCCCTTCCTCTTAATCTAATATATCTATCCAGATGAAATGTTTCCGTTTATTAAGAACCTTCAGTCTGAAGAAATGAATATAAAAATATTCATGAAATAAATTATAACCAAAATGGATATTCAAGGCTTTTTTCTTGGGTTATTTTATATATATATATATAATTCACAAATACGCTTTTAAGTAGGCACCCAAGGGGGTCGTCAGTGATGTTTTTGACTTGGTTCATCAGGGAGTTTCGGGTCTTTCAACATCATACTCTCCATCACCAAATTGACCCAATCAGGGGAGAACAAACCCCTGATTCCCCCTTTTAATTAAACGCGAACAGCCACTCTGGCCTTTTTAAAGAATAAGAGGAAGAAAGACCACATATTCCGCACATCCGATTGGATGTTTGTAACAACCAATCCGGTGCGCGAAATATCTTTTAAAAAATATCTTTTTAAAAATATTCATGAAATAAATTATAACCAAAATGGATATTCAAGGCTTTTTCTTGGGTTATTTTATATATATATATATATAAAGCTTGTCAAGCACTGGAGTGTGGTTATTGATAATAATAGAACTAATTTTAATGAATAAATTGCAAACAGACATGAGTTTCTGATATTTTTTCTCACTCAAAATGTGGACATTACTTATGAGAGCACATGAAAATTTAATAATTGCTTAACTAGATAATGAACAAAGTATTCCTTTGTTTTTAATGTATAATGAAAATTACATAAAGATAGACAAGACAACTGTTAAAAACATTTGAATGACCCAAGTGCTTGGTATGCAATGCTATTTTTCTTCTATTTGTGAATATTATACAGGATAATGGATAATGCTTTCTTATTCAACATTATAGTTTATCAAAAATTACAAATTATCATCAGCTTGTTTTTTGGAACACAAGACATTTCTGTCAGACAATTAAGTTAATAAGTCATAGATGTGCTTTATGCAAAACAAAAATAAAATACATTACTAGAAAAAGGAAAGAGTAATTATAAATGATTTAAAGTATCACATTCTTCACCAACTCCAAAACATTTCCTAAGTTATTTAATTGCAAATTCTGTCATTTTCATAAGTAATAGACAAGTAGACATACAGTCCCTTGTATAAGTATTCACTCTCACCAAAGTTTTCCACATTTTGTGGTGTTACTAACTGGAATTTAAATTGACTTAAATGATCTTTTTTAACATTTCATCAATAGAAAATGTATAGTTCATTGAATGTGCAAAAATATTTTTTATTGTTGCAAAAACAATAATTAGGACAACAAGAGAACCATCTTTTGAATACATAAGTATTCACCCCTTTTACCCAAGTCAATACTTTGTAGAAATACCTTTTGCTGCAATTACAGCTGCAAGTCTTTTGGGATATATTTCTAACAGTTTTGCATATGCTGAAACTGATTTTTTTTTTCCATTCTTGTTTTCAAAATAGCTCAAGAACAGTCAAACTGAATGGAGACCGTCTGTGAACAATTTTCACATATTCTCAATTGGATTTAGGTCTGGGCTTTGACTAGTCTGTTCTAACATTAATGCTGATCTAAACCCTTGCATTGTAGCAATGACTGTATGTGTTAGGATAGGTATCTCCACTTTTTTGGCATAAATCTTTTGATACCTAAGGTTGAAGATGAATTTTTAAAAATGAAAAAGCATTTGTGAAGATTTCATTTTAGCTTTAATTGAAAGTTAAATGATTAAATTTATTATTTCCAGTAATTAAAATATTCTGGTTTATTTCAAATAGAAATTATATAGATTGGAATGTCAAACATTTGCTTGATTTAAATTGTCTTAAAATTTTCTTAATTTTTGGAAATCTGTAAACAAAACAAAATTCTCAATTTTAAGACTCTTCCAAAAAAATATGTTTCTGACACATTATTTGAGTAAAATTAGAAAATTTAAAGTTAAATTAATCTGGTTTGAAGTTACTTATAGCATAAAAAGTAATATACAAGCATTTCTTAATGATTGATCATTTTTATCTGAAGCGATGACTAATGGATGATCAAGTGATGAAGCAATCACAGCTAGTATGGCTGACCAGAATTGACATAAATTTATGAACTCTAAGTGATCATATTTTTTTGTTTTTAACTACCTAGTAATTTTTACAAATGAACATATTTTCCCTAATTATCTAATAATTTATTGACTTTTAATTATCTTTCAAAGATGCTTTACGCAAAAACAAAAATTTAAAATATTATAAAATTTTCTTAATTTCTTTGTAAAGGGACAAAACTCTTAGATCACGTAACCTTTTCATAATAATGTTACCTTTAAGGTTCCATAGATGAAAAAAAAAACGAATGAATTAAGTAGAAAAATAGAAAATAAAAAATTATTTAAAAAATAGAATAGTGAAACTACGTTTATCAATCTTTTGAATTTTGGATTCGTAAATTTTGTTTCCACTTAATTACTATATCACATCCAGGAAATAGCCCAATACAGAATTTTACATGATTTTTAAACCATTATAAGTTATTATAATTAAAATTTTTAAAAAAATGAAAAAATTCTTGTAAAAATTCATTATTCATCAGAAAAATTTTATTTCTTCAGACAATAATGTCCTTAATATAACTTATTTAAAAAAGTAATTAAAAGCTTTTCTAATTAAATAATGTCATAGTTTTATTACATTTATTTTTCAATTCGGAACAGATTTTCAGTTAGAATAGTGAAAGTTTGAAAAAAAAAATTATATGATTTACTAACTAGTACCTCCACTTTTTCATGAAAAAACAGCGTAGCATAATGAAAAGGCCACAAACTTAACAAAAATAAGGTTTTATCGTCAAACTGTTTATGTTATTATTAGGATGAAAGACCAAAGCATTTTTTGATTATTTTTAAAAAATTTTAATCCTTTCTAACACGTTCAAAGTTTTGGTTAAAAATCATGTTTTGTTTACCTCATCTTTTGCGCTTTTTCCATTGAAAACACATTGATTTGGAAATTCTTGTAAGAATCAAATAATTGTCCCAATTTAATGAAATTTTCAGGACTTATTCACAAATGAATGAAATTATTTAAAAAATTTTTTTTTTTTTTTACGTATATTACCCACCCACCCCACTTAAATTTCATGAAATTTTGCAAAACAACTTTCTATTTCCAGAATATTTTTTATTAGTTAAAAGTAGGACTCCTTGGACAATATAGGGTCATTGTCCTGCTGGAAGATGAACCTTTGTCCTTGTCTCAAGTTTTTTGCAGACTAACATTTTTTCAGAGTCTGTTTATATTTCTGAGATGAGGTATTATCTACATTATTCAGACTATTGTCCTCATCTTTGTCGCCCGGTTAAGGCAGTGGAGAACTTTCAGGGGGAAATTAACAGGAGATAACTGATAACTGACATGCATCAAACATGGCACGTAGAACTAGAACAGTCTAACTCAGTGAGTGAAATAAAGGGTTCAGTTTGACATTCCAACCACCTGAAAAAGGCCGGAGCGTACAATGGCCGAAACGTTGTAATAAATATGGCGACAAAGATGAGGACAATAGTCCGAATAATGTAAATAATGTAACATTTTTTGTTTGATGATTGCTGAAGCCATCTTTCCAAAACTCTGAATAGCTTCCTGTCTTACCAAAAGCGAAAATGGAAGTAATTGAAAAAAAAAAAAAAAAAAAAATCTAGTTTTTATTTCAGTTTTCAGTTTTTAAACAATAATTAATGAATTGCTTATGAAATTCTGTATTTCACAAAGGCGGAAATGATTAGATGATTTCTTTTTTTTTTTAATAAAACATTTTTTGTTTCTTTTAATAAAGTAGTTTAAAAATTTTCAAATTACATAAACCAACAAAAGAAAAATAATAATGGTAAAGAAATTACTGTGAAGGAAGTAAATAGGCCTAAATTGTATACGTCCACTAATAAAATTCAGCAGTGAATTACTTATCAATAAGCCGGTAATGGCTGACGAAAGACCAGGAAAATGTTCGATTTTTTTAGGGTCGTTAACATCCAAAAAGGTAGGTTTCTTCAATATCTAATTGATGATTTGAGTTCAGCATATACATTTACACGGAAATAAGACTATTTGGGAAAAATTTGAAGGAATATTAGCGCTCGGGTGTTGAAATGAACATTTAATTTACCATAATTATTTTGTTTTGTTGTCTAAAAATAAAATTCAATTTTTATTTTAAGGGACAAATAAAAAAGAAATCAAAATAGTTTTAAATTCCAAAATTTATTCAGTTCATTTCACGGAGAAAGTTAATTGTAGAAATATCAAAACAATAAGAATTCATAAATGACATTTAAAACCGTTTTTTTTAACTCAATTAGTGAATTAGACGAGGAAATTAAAAAATGGCGTGTGATTAGAAAACAGAATTGGTCTTCTTAATTTCATTTTTTTTTTAAGGTTGTAAAAAAATATTATTCAATATTGGGTAAATAAAAACAGAAAAAAGAATGATTATAGTCACTTAGTCATTAGAATAGTAAATTCCTCGTTTACAAATAAATTAAAAAAGGTTTTTCTTTTTGTGCAAATTCGCAAATCAAAAGAGAAAGAACGTTCTTACATTTTTCTATTCGTCTGATTTTTTTGTCTTTGGGCTGTAGTTGAATCTTTTTTTCTTTCTACGGGTAAGTAAGTATCCTTTCTCTCTTCCTTTTATTTCTTCCTCAACGACAGGGATAATTCATAATTATAAATAAAAGTGGAAAGCCATAAAACTGAAATATTTCTGGGTTAAATTTTCTTGAAAATGAAACTTTTCTTTGCAAACAGAAAATGTCTTCTCAAGAAGGAACGTCAAGGGAGATAATTCAGGAATGAAAAAGGCTTTTATTTTGTACTAGTAGTAGAGCCCGGCGTTGCCCGGGGATGTAACAGTAAAAGATAGATCAAGTATCGACCATCATAAAGACTGAAAAATAAAATTGACAAAGATTATTGTTTAAGGTTGACGCACACGCATGTCTAAATTAATTTTTTTTTTTTTTTTTTTAACAATTTTGGTCAAACCCAAACTCAAACAAAAACATTGTTTTCAATCGTTATGAGTCTATCGATTGAATAGAATTTTATTATAAACAATTGTCTTATAAATGAAATTTTTAACGAATTCTGAATGTAAAAATAAAGAAAAAAGTGTGCAAGACAATAAGAAACACTACCTGTCAAAAAAAAGTGAAGTTTTGTTGAAATCGGTTTAAAAATGTAAGAAATCCGATCCCATATATAAACGAACACACACACAAACAACCTGGGTTTTATAATAAGTATAACTCGATATGAGTTGTTCCCCTTCCATTCTGGCGACAGAATCGTGTTTTCAACTTGATTTCATGCAAAAACAATTGTGTTTTTCCAATTTTTGGCACTGTCAGAACCACCGCAAGGTAATTTTATGTAGTCCTGTGAAGTTTTGTTGAAATCAGTTGAAAAATGTAGGAAATCCGATCCAATATATAAACGTACAGACACACACACACACACAATCTGCGTTTTATAATAAGTAAGATTCGTTAAAGGAAAGCTGATATAATCCAGGAAAAAAAAATCGCATCACACAAAATTAAAATCAGCAATCTCAGCACACTGGGTCCTCCTCACTTTTGGCCTTGTGCCAGACTAACCTACATTTGATGCTGATGGAAATAATGTGAAAACAGAGTTAAAGCCTGTAGTTTAAATGATTTGTTTTCTCACACAGACATCTTCTGTTTTATAGATTATTATAGATTATTTAATTAAAATTTTAAAAAAATGTAAACAATTCTTGTCAAAATTAATTATTCATCGAAAAGAATTTTCTTCTTTAGACAATAGTGTCCTTAACAAATCTTATTTTTAAAAGCAATTAAATAATGTCATAGTTTTATTGCATTTCTTGTTTTGAAATTCAGAGCAGATTTTCGGTGAATGGGTCAACTGTTTTACAAAAAAAAAAAAACAAATTGATGATTTGCATTTTCCAAGGTGTCCTGCATTTTTAACTAATAAAAAAAAATTTGAATTTCTCAAAATTTCATGAAATTAAAAAAGTGGGTGGTAACATATGTAAAAAAAAGTATTTTTTTACCAAGATTTTTAAAAAAAAAAAAATTTCAATTTGTTTTCTCTTAAAGCAGAAAAGCAATTTCAATTCATAAAATTGACGCAACACAGTCTTACTTACCCACTTTTCTTACAAGTTAGCTTTCATGAACTAAAACTTTGTGAATATCAAGTGGGATATATATATATTTTTTTTGTAATTCAGTTCAATGTTATAAATTTTTTAGCCATTATATTTTCCTTCGTAACATGTTTTCAGTTCATTATATTTGTAAAAAATATTGATAAATTTTATTTATATATTGATGAATAGAAATCCCTGCTTGAAACTTAAAAGTTTTAGTAAAATTATTATCGAAAATGTAAAAGTATTATAAAACAGAAATGATTTTTATCATTTTCTGGTTTAATTTATAGTTTATTTAATAAAAGGCAATTGAATCCATTTATTGTAATTAAAAATTAAATTGCATTTTTTGATAATTACTGGTTAGTTCAGTATCTAAAACACTCTTTCTGTTGCACTGTTTCATCTACCTTTAATTTTCACTAATATCTTTCAAAAAGTTCAGTGTTGGATATGCTGGGACCTGTCTACCCAAGTTTTTGTCAGGATTTAACAACACATCTTTTAAATGAAACATATAAATGGTTACTTTCTAGGAGAAAAATAGAAGCAAAATGTCAGTTGAAATAACATTTACATATTCTTTTCAGAAATATACAATACCAATAAAATGTTCAATTTTCCTTGCAGTGAAGTTTGCCTTATAAAGTAATTAAGTGTTCTTATTCTGTGGTGAAGTGTGTGAACAGACTTACTTTATGACAATCAGCCTAATATGTTTATGTGATCATGGACAGCGCCTTAGTTAGCAGCCGCTGCCTATCATCTCTTTCATTGTGCATGTCTGTGTGTGTGTATGCATGTGTAGATCAAACTGGCCTCTGAAATTTTGAACCTCGAGAAGCAATATGCTTCTATTTTTATGTTTGTAAGGGAGATTCAAAATCTAATTTCATATAGAGGTTTAAACTTTTTGAATACAAGGTTTTCATTAGTCAGAAAATAATTCCACACCAATTCATGAAAATCTTTTCCTCAAATTTGAGGAAGTGATAAAAGGAGTTATTTTTATTATTTTCTAAATAGTCCAAAAATAACATGATAGGTCCACAATTATGTCTGCCAAGTATTTTAGCAATATATAGCCTAGTAATGATTGTTCACCAAACAAACCTTCTGTTGGGATTTTATAGGTTGAAAAATTTATATAGGATTTAATTCCTATAAATGTAATGTAGCAAATGTAATCTTAGTCAACTGTTAAAAATGCCTCATTTTTTTTTGTTTCTTGATTCTAATGTGATTGAAATACAATTTTACATTGGGTGTTATGAATTACCAAACAAATCTAAAGAGTTTGTGTAAATTTCTGGGATGAAGAGTTATCCTTATTTACATGATTTACATCTGGACTATTGTCCTCATCTTTGTTGTTGTTGTTGTTATAACATTTTATTCATTGTGTGCTCCAGCCTTCATCAGGTGTGTATTTGGTAATGTACAGGGGATTTTTAAATGAATCCTTTATTTAATTTACAGGTGTAAATTATTCTCACTCCACTACCCAAGTGAAGTGGGTATCTTGTCTAATTCTTATTTGTATACTGCTTAATTATTGCTTGTCCAATTTACACCAGGTCCAAGTACACACAGCCTGACCCTGGGATTGAACTCACGATTATTGTCACCAAACTCACAAACCACTCCTTTAATCCACTAGCCTGCTGTCCCTAAAATCAGTGAAAATATTTTACTGTATAATCCTTCATGGTTGGTTAGAGAAATTGAGGTTGACAGCAACCAGATCAAAACATTCCCTTTTTGTTTTCTTTACAGTTTTCAACTGTTCTCAATAAATATCTCAATCCCACAAAAATGTAGAAAAATAAATAAATGTCAAACTTTCTTCATGCCTTGCATACCACAGAAGTCTTGGAAATGCTTTTTTCTCCCATCAAGAGCCTCAACCAGTATACAATGTACACAAATATTGAAAAATGATTTTTACCAGCTTAGTTATGTTAGTCACTTGAATGTGTAGCTTCCAGCTTCCACATAAATCAAGCACAAAAAATATTGGACAGCATTTTATTATGTGATTAGCTATTTAAAACTGGTGGCATTTAAAAGCATTTCTTGGCAATTACTCTTCAACACTGTCATTCCTGATGCATTGTTTCTGCTACTGTTAGTTTTAACAAATTTCATTTCAAAAGTTCACTAAAAAGTATTGTGACCATTATCATCTCAGCATGTATTTTTCAAACAATCACCAAAAACTGACACTTCTGATTGAAATACAATAAAGTTTTTAGAGAAGCTAGTGTGAATGACTGAACACATCAAAAGTTGAAGATTCTTGCTGAAGGCTTCTGATGCTTCATGGTTGGTAAACAAACTGAAATTGATAGCAGTTAGATGAAAACAATTCTTAAGAAGAATAAATAAAATACAACACAGGGCAGATCTGGCACATTCAAAATATCTATATCAACTATTGAAAAATAATTTGTACCAGCTTGGTTATGTTATTCATTTGAATGTGTAGCTTCCGTGTAAATCAAGCATAAAAGTACTCAACAGCATTTCATTTCAAATTAAATAAAATATTCAGTTTCGGAAATAAATTGTGCCAAGTAATAAAAACTGGAGGTTTTATAAAATGCAATGCAAGAGACCTTAGGACAAGTGAAATGTGCCTTATAATCATAGCAAATGTTGAGCTTTATCCAAAGAAACTGATATTGTGTATCTACTGAGTTTTCAATCATCCAACATATTTACCTGATATTTCACCTGTGGTTTATAATTTCATACCTGTACCTAACAGTGAATGTGAATATAGAAAGATGGGATACATGTTCGTAACAAACAGAACATTTAATAATGCAAGTACAATTTACATACACATATTAAAAAGATTTTTATGCGTGTCCCAAAATAAATGATTGTTCATACTGTCCAAGGGATGAGAATGTTTAACAGAACAATGAACAAAGAAATAACATACAAGCCTTATGGCCTTTGACTTAGCTAGGTGAATCAAAATTACTCTTTTCTCCATGTTAGGCTGTGCACATGTTGTCCATTTTCCATGTGTGTGGACGTGGTTAGGTTTTCCCCAAACAAATGCAAAAAAAATGGGAAGAGTTCACTAAGCTTTTATAATTCTAAGAATTGGCTTGTGTGAATCAGTAGGATGCCACCAATGGACTCCTCTAAAGAACTTGATGCTTGTAGGATATTGGTTAGCTTGCAAGTTGTCTGACACACAAGTAGACTGGTGTAGTCACCTTCAAGTTGAATTCCCACTAAGTGATTTGATGGAGAGATATATTGGTGAATAGAGCCCACTCATGCAAATGTGTTGTGCACGTCCATTCTAGTAAAGTAGACTAACCCACTTGCTGTATTAGGTACTCTCCTATAAATGAGGTGGAATAGCTGGCCTGCCTTTACAAGGAGAAACAACGAGGTAGCCATGTTAGAAGGTAAGACTTCTACAATGCTGTGTATTTATTAAGTTTTCAATCATCAACCATATTTTTATTATATTTCACCTGTGGATTTCAGCTTACTTACAGCCATATAATGTTGAAACACTTTGTTGGCTTCTTTAGAAAAAATAAAACTTTCAATATTGATTATTGGAAGGATTTTATAACTGCAACTGATATCATTCATTTGTGATCTACAACAGAGAAAATGTAATTATAATTTATTTGTGGGAAAACTCTTTTCTTATGTCACTAACATTTATTTCTTACACTATGCACACTCATAAATACAGTTCAGCTTTACAGTAACTAAGATATATCAATTTATGACAATAAGTAGTTTTCAAAAATTAATATCAAAAATTAAAGTCAGTCACACCACAATTTTCCAAAATGAATTTCAAATACTTTCTACATATTGGCTTAAATTAGGATAGATCAGCTTTGTTGATTTTTTTGGAAACAAAACATTCATAAGAAGTTGGTAAGATGGCTTCTTTATTTTATGTTTCATTCAAAAATCTCAGTCCTTAGATTAAAGCTTATTTCATCACAATTATACAAAATATATGGAATAAATTTCAAATACTTTCTACTTATTGGTTCAAATTAGCATAGAGCAAGTTTGTTGACTTTTTTGGAAACAATAAAACTTTCAGTATTGATTACTGGAAGGATTTTATAACTGCAAATGTTATCATACAGTTGTGATCTACAACAGAGAAAATGTAATTATAATTTATTTGTAGTTGATGCTCTACATATTAACTGAGAACATTAGCCAAGAAAGCTCAGTGTGTCACTCTCCTGGAGGTTAACATTAGCCATACTGATGGAAAGCAGACAGAGTTCTCTCAAATGTTTAACAGAGAACAGTTCACTTTTGGAAGCATTAAAATTAACAAGCCATCCTTTGCCCTTGTTAACAACAGACTGAGGGTCGTTTTGGATATCAGGTGCTATTTTGATCTTATCAAACTGATCAGACTTACTATCAAGACTGGAGTATATATGGAATAAATTTCAAATACTTTTTACATATTGGTTCTAAGTCGGACAGAACAGCTTTGTTGACTTCATTGGAAACAATAAAACATTCCATATAGATTACCAGAAGGATTTTATAACTGCAAATGGTATCATTCAGTTGTGATCTACAACAAAGAAAATGTAATTATAATTTATTGGTGGAAAAACTATCTAATAGGTGCATCAAAATTGACAATAAATTAAAATACAAAGCTAGAAGAAAATAAGTAGACCCACTAGACTATTCAATATTGATTATTGAAAGTATTTTATAATTGCAACTGAGTCAGTATTACTAAAATGTTTCAAATGATATGCCACATTCCTTCCAACTGGAATCTGTTCAGATTTAGGGAGGAATACAAAGGACAAAATCATTGTAATCTCATTGAAGGAAGCAAATAAAAATTCAGAGCATCTTTTGTACGTTTATTTGATCTAAACATATACTTTTCTAAAGAAACACAAAAGTTTAATCAGAGTAATTGGCCATGGTTAAATGTAATTGACAGAAATGCCCAACAAAGAGAATTGATGAGCAATAGCAAAAGAAAGAAAAGTACAGGGCAAAAATAATATTGAGCAAACATGCAAAGCAAATTAAAAATAAGACAAAACAATTCACAAACTAAGAATGGTATTTATACAGAAAAGTGATACAGACAAGAGATCACAACGTTCTGACTTCAAAAGACCATAAAGAACAGAACTAAGTCAGATGAAACCAAGAAGTATTTATTGGCTAGGAAGAAGTCACAGTCTGCATCTTGTATGTTTTTTCTATAAATGTGGGTAAGGAGAAGTTCTTAGTGTCATTCCTAATAATTGGAACTGTTATAAAATAAAATAAGACATATCTCAGCTGATTTGCAGGCAAATAAACTAATATACTCAAGAGCCGGATGTGAACGGGACAAGGCCCCTGTCACAAAATGACCATTATCGTCGTTTACGCATAAGCCCAACACACAAGTTCTGGTCGAAAAATAAAATAATAGTTTAAAGTGTTCCTATTTCTCGACCAATAAAAATGCTTCCCTCCTAATTATACTCACATCGTTTTTTGAGCCTGTTAAGCCATAGAAAACGCCATAAAAGGGGTCACAAGGGGAAGTACAACAGCAGTCAACAGGAGGCCAGGGAAGAGACCTGTCATGGTCAGGCTGAGCGCTCGGCAGCAGTCAGCAGGAGAAGCACCACGCCAACCAGCAAGAACTACTATGAGAGACCAACCCAGATCGGAAGCCAGCTTATGAACTATACCACAAGGTAGCTGTCCCAAAACCACATGTTCCTATTGAAATAAATCACGTAAATCTATTTCTGCTGTTGTCGTATTTCTTTCTTGCAACCATACACTTGTCTATAACAGAACCAACTAAAGCAAGAAATCATTTATTTTCTGTCTTTCAACAAAAAAGTGCTTATCTATAGCTTTTTCAAGAATTAATTTTGTCAAACTGACGAAAACTGTCATTTGATTAATAATCAAATGTCAATTCTGTCAGTTCGACAAAAGGGAAAAAAATTAAAATAGCTTCTGTATGTTGGTTTTTATTGTGATAAAGTAGCTTTATTAGAAACAATAAAACTAGAATATAGGCAAAATGGATTTTTTTTCATCAACTGCATTTGACAATCTTTTTCTTTTTTGGCAGAAAGAATAATTAAGTAAATATATATTAAAAAATACTATTTTTTATACCTGTAGCACAGCACTATCAATCAGTTATGTGCCATGCATGATACATGCTTAGGTAATCATGCGTCTTTTGATACATGATTGACAAGGCAGATTTTTTCCTGCAGTAGGTAGCCATTTCTTTCTACGATAGACCAGTTGCTAGGCTATAGAACCTAGTCTGTCCTGCTATTTACCCATAGCTGGGGAGAAAAGAATTCATACCTTTCACAAGGGCATTAGCACATAAATGAATGTAATGGATTTGACTGGAATTTGAACTTGGCTCTTCAATTCCACGGTCCAAGCTGCTATCCATTACTCCACCGTGCCGCCAAAACTATATAATTGTATAATTTTCATATAAAAGACTATAAATCATCATGTCACCTATGCTTTAATGTATATTGAAATGTTTTTTTATCAATGATTTACATTGATAAAAAAACAAAACATTTCAATATTCAATAAAGCAGAGGTGACATGATGTTTTGGGGTTAGATTATGAATGATAAACTGGTAGACTCATGGCAAGTTCCAGTTAGCTTATGCTTGAACTGACATTTTAACACTAATTTTAAAATGTCACACATGGTGCCATAGTTCAAGATGAAGACAAACACTTTCAGAAAGGATGATTTTTATGTCTATGACAATGTTTTAACACGTTTGTTATAACAAGCTACAGATCTCTGAATAAAATCACTTTCAAAAACACTTACATTCTAAAGTGTCCAGCTTACTCTCTTTGTACTGAAAATATAGATATTTTTCTTTTGCTTTTAATTCACCCAATATAACAGCTACAGGTCAATCAAGGTAAAGAATTACTGAGTGAGATTGTTTTAAGGGGAAGGAGGAAGTAAGAAGCATATATGAGGACATGTAGAATCGGTATTGTTTGATGCTTGTGTCTGCTTCAGGTAGAAAAGATAACAGTGTTCAACACATATTTCTCTGGCTATTCCTATTGCTGAGAAAAGATTGTCAAATGTAATTGACCTTATACTGGCAGGAAAAAAGATAGAGAAGAACAAAAGTGAAAATGAGAGAAAAATTTCAAAGAGCCAGAGAATATGAAATTAAATTCAATTGAGAGAAATGTGAATTTGAGAATGAAATTACATTTTTTGGACACCTATTCATATCAGATTAAAATCCAACCCCAGAAAAATCAAAACTGTAACTAACTGTAAAGCACCAGGATCAAAAGAAGGCGTGAAAAGTTTTTTTTCAGATTGACTGGATCTCTTGACAATTTTATGGAGAATTATATAAGCACACCTCTAAGGAGATCAATAGATTTCCAGATAGTGTTAAAATGACAGCTCAAGTATAAATTAATTTTCAGGTGTCACACATGGTGCCATAGTTCAAGATGAAGACAAACACTTTCAGAAAGGATGATTTTTATCCATATAACAATGCTCTAGCATATTTGGCATAACAAGCTACAGAATCTCTGAATAAAATCATTTTCAAAGACACTCAATCCCCAGCTTACTCTCTTTGGAATGAAAATATGGATATTTTTCTTTTGCTGCTAATTCACCCAACACAATGGCCAAAGGCCACTCAAGGCAGAGAAATTACTGAGCGAGATTGTTTTAAGGAGAGTGAGGAAGGAGAAAGTAAGAAGCATATATGAAAACATGTAGAATCGGTATTGTTTGGTGCTGAACTTAAAGAGAAGATTGTAGTTGTCAGGGAACAACCTCTCAAGAGTTTGTTTCAAAAAGTAATAGCTTTGAGGAAGAAGTTATGAGTGGAACTTGAAGAGAATTTTAAACAGGGAGGTTTACATTATCATATGGCAATGAATACACATAGAACAAATTCAAAATACTTTCTCCACATTGGTCCAAATTATGATAGAGGAGCTTTACTGACTTCTTTGAAAACAATAAAACTTACAAAAAATAGATCATAAATAATAATAAAAAATATGTATCAATATTCAATAATGGAAACGTATGTTAGAGAAAACATGTATTACAGATGAAAATAATTGTAGTTTAATCTGCATCATTAAAATGTCTTTTCCTTTTCCACCTAAGCAATTAATTAATTCTTCAGTGCACAAAATGAGCATAACCTCATTGGATTTAGTAGATAAAACCTCAAGATTTGATATTGTGATTGACTATAAAAAACCTACAATACTGACATCATCCACACCTTAAGAAAAGAGCAGCAGATTCAATCAGCTGTATAATGCAAACCAATCTTCAGTATGATAGTAAATCCATATTTTAAATTTGTATTCACTCTTTCTTTAAAATTTCTCATTAAGAACAATGTTGAAATCTTTTTGTGAATTGGTGCAAATGTCAATCATCCGCCTATCAGAAGAGAATAAACATTCTTCAGTCTGAATGTCAACTTGAAATATTTTAATTTTAAAATATAGAGCTATACTCTTTAGATGAATACGTTTTTCATGGAGAGACTTTTTAAATTTGACTCCCATGAAGATGTACCATACCTTGAAATCAATGTTTTTTCTCTAGTGGCTTTATGTGATTGAATATGTTTTTCACTGAGGGACTTTTTAAGTTTGACTCCTTCATAGATGCTGAAACATAATATTTTTTTCTAGTGTTTTATGTGATTTTTAATGATGATGAATGAACCACACACTTCACATGAATGTTTCCCATGCATCATTTTAAATATGATCTCCGTGTAAATGCTGCATCACACACTTCAGATGAAGATTGCTTTTAATCAGTGTGTGTCCACATGTGAGACTTTGAAGTTTAACATTCCAAAAACCCCATACCACTGAACCACATGTCAATTTGAATATGATTTCTAAGAAGCATGTGTTTGCATATGTTTTTTTAAGTGTGATGTTTGTGAAAATACTAAGCCACACACTTCACATGAATATGTTTTCTCACCAGTATGGGTCTCCATATGAGTTTTTAATATTGAATTTGTTTTAAATGCTATACCACATACTTTACAGGAATAATTTTTCTCACCGGTGTGTGTTCGTATGTGCCTTTTTAAATGTGATCTCTGTGAAAATGCTGAACCACACACTTCACATGAACATATTTTCTCACCAGTATGGTTATGCATGTGAGTTTTTAATGCAGAATTTGTTGCAAATGCTGAACCACATACTTCACATGAATATTCTTTCTTACCAGTGTGTGTTTGTATGTGCCTTATTAAACATGACCTCCGTGAAAATGTTGAACTGCATAAGTCACATGAATATGGTTTCTCTCCAGTATGTGTTCGCATGTGAATTTTTAATGTTGAACTCCGTGAAAAGGCTGAACCACACACTTCACATGAATATGGTTCCTCACCAGTATGTCTTGTCATGTGATATTTTAAAGTTGAACTCCGTGAAAATGCTGAACTGCACACTTCACATGAATATGGTTTCTCACCTGTATGTATCAGCATGTGTTTTTTTAAACTTGAAGAAAATGTAAATGCTGCATCACACATTTGACATGAATATGGTTTTTCTCTAGTATGGGTTCGGATGTGAGATTTTAAACTTGACTTTTGAGAAAATGCTGAATCACACATTTCACATGAATATGGTTTTTCTCCAGTATGTATTCGCATGTGAGATTTTAAAACTGACCTCTGTGAAAATGCTGAACCACATATTTCACATGAATATGGTTTTTCACCAGTGTGTGTCAGCATGTGTCTTTTCACACTTGACCACACTCTAAAACCTGAACCACATACTTGACATGAATATGCTTTTTCTCCAGCATGTGTTTGCATGTGATCTTTTAATCTCGAATGTACAGTAAATGCTGAATGACATAATTCACATGAATACGGTTCTTCTACAGTATGTGTTTGTATGGGTGTTTTTAAATGTAAACTCTGTGAAAATTCTAATCCATCTTCTTCACATGTGGAGGGATTGTCTCCAGGGTGTCCTTGAATATCTGTCTTTCCATCAGAAATCCGCTTTATGGACATATTGATAATCTGCACAAGAAAATAGCATAATTTTAATGTCTTTTTGCAAACAATGTTTCAGAGTGTTTTTGCAAATAGTCTAAAATAAAAATATAAACACATTTTAAAAGCTGCTGTTTTAGTGAGCTTCTCAGACATGAATCAAAAATTCAAAAACATAAGAATATAGTTTCTCTATAGAATATTGACATAAAAACATCAAAGGAGTTCATTTGTTTCCCTCCAGGTTTCAAAACTTTGAAATCAGAAGAACATTTATAAAGATCATATGTTCTTGAAATATTTAACATTAAAAGTCTATATTAATTCAGTGTGGATTTCAATGAATTTCTGAATATCTCTTTTTACATCTTACAACATGAACAGAACAGACATGAAATCAGCAACATCAGATGAATAAAATAAGAATTAACTTTATATAAGTATGATTTCTGTTTTCTGCAGTATGTGTCTGTATGAGAAATTTTAAATGTAAAATTTATGAAAATTCCAATCCATCTTCTTCACATTATTAGAGATTGTTACCAGGATATACGCGAATATCTGTCTTTCCATTAAAAATCCTTTTTATGGACATATTGATAATCTGCACAAGAAAGTAAATTTTTTTTAATGCCTGTTTACAAACAAGATTTTAGAGTTTTTTTACAAATACTCTAAAATATATAAATACATTTTAAAAACTGTTTGTGGCTGTTGGTTTTGTAAGCTTCTCAAATATAAACCATAAATTCGAAAACATAAGAATATAGTTTCACAGTATAATAAAAACATCAAAGGAGTTCATTTGTTTCCCTCCAGGTTTCAAAACTTTGAAAGCAGAAAAGGCATTGATAAGGATCATATGTTCTTGAAATATTTACCATTAGAAATTTATATTAATCCAGTTTGGATTTCAATGAATTTCTGAATATCTCTTTTTACATCTTAAGTTATAGACAAAATGAACATGAAATTAGCAACATCAGTTGAATAAAATATGAATTAACTTTATATAGGTATGAATTTTATTTAATGAAAATAATGCATTTCCATTTCAATATTACAGAAATTTGGAGACAACAGACGTAGGAATTCAACAAGCAATCTTGATGCATTTTATATTGTGCATTTGATGACATTATAAAAAGAAGATTTTTCAGAGAAACAATAAATTTTTTTTTACCCATATTTCTTTCTCAGCATTTCTGTTTCAGTGTTCATTCTTTCCATTTAAAGAAACCTTGTTTTTTAATCTAACAGATGAGAAACCCACATAGAAAAAGGAAAGTAATGATTTTATTTCAGACATGACAGTTTTGTTTCTTATTACCATAAGTGAAGACCATACAATGGAGTTTTCAAAGCAGCCACCCTCTTGACCAAATGGGAATAAAATAAATAAAAAATATTGGGAACAAGTGACATTTGACGAAGACAAAATGCACCTAGAGCTGCAAAGGAAGAGAATTCTACAGCAACAATTTTTGCCTCCAGTGTGGTATAGGTTAACTTTATATAGGTATGATTTCTGTTCAATAAAAATGATGCACCTACATTTCAATATTACAGAAATTTAAAAACAACAGATGTAGGAATTCAACAAGGAATCTTGATGCATTCTATATTGTGCAATTGATGAGGTTATAAAAAGAAGCATTTTCAGAAAAACAATGAGTTTTCCATTTACTCATATTCCTTTCCAGGCATTTCTGTTTCTGCTCTACAATGCTAATTCTTTTCATCTAAAGAATCTTTCTTTTTTCATTGAGATAGATGTGAAAACCACATAGAAAAGGATAGTAATGATTTTATTTATAATAGTTTTCTTACGATATCTTCAAAGCAGCCACCCACTTGACCAAAAGGGAATAAAATAATAAATAAATTAAAACATTTGGGAACAAGTGACATTTGACTGAATTTTACAAGATTAATTAAACTTTGAATCAACTGATCTTCCTCAAATAAAGTTTCAGAATAGTATATTTCATTTTGGAAAGATTTTTTAATAAAAAGAATTACATTCTGATGAGAGAATAGTAACAATCAATTTATAATTGTTTTCAAATACAGCAAAGTATATTACATTTAATCTATCAGCTAGAAATTTAAAACTAAACTAATAATTAAAGCTTCAAGAAAGATTTTTCATTTTTAAAAATTCATTTTAAGCCACTTCCCTGTCAATTAGTTTGGGAAAATGCTTTTCAGAAAAATGTTTTATTTGCTTTTCAATATAGTAACTAAGAAACTGAGGCATTTTGAAGTACCCAAGCAATAGCTAACACCTCTAGCTATAAAAGACACTTTCAGTAAAAATGTATATACATATATACCGAGGGAAAGATTAAACCTTTGATATGACTTTTCCTTGGTGCTATCTATATTAATTTAATGCAAATTACATTTATGCTGTATTTTTTTTTAGGTACCATTTCAATGCATTCAAATCTATTCATTATACTATGTTTAATATAAGTGTATATAACAAAAAATTACATTCTTAAAATATTGGTTATATAAGGTTAAAGAAAATTCATTTTTAAATATAAATAAATTCTTGATTGCTGGTCTTCTACATTGCTTTAGGCTTTATAAGTAGAATTACAGTTGGTACCAGCCAAATAGATACTTTTTTTCTGCAATGAAATTGAAAAATTTTGTTGGACAACAGACAGTACAGTTGGTGAGTGGTTTATATAGCAGGCTGGAATGTTCCATTCTGCTATTTGGGCAAGCCTATTCTCTAGGTTCTGATTGGCTGCTGACTTTGGTGTGGATACTGTGATCAATAAGTATTTATCATTATGCTGGGATCTGTAGTCAGTTACGGCTCATATTCTGTCATTTTGTATATATTTCATTGGGGATCTTTTTAGAAGTTGTTGTTTTTTATGCCCCTCCCCCCACAGACAATATTTGTACATAAGGGGATCATTTAGGTTTTTTCATGGAGTCAAAGAGGCATTTTGGTGTATGTAGTAAGAAAGGTATGGATAAATGTGTTGTTTTGGTGAAAGGAATATTGTTCAGTATGATAGGGTCAGTGGATGTGGCTAGCTAAGTTTTAATCTAAGACAAGTGATGACCGTTCTTTACCCCAACCCCCTTTTCGGCCTTGTGCCACATTTGTACCTTAGTACAATAAATAATGTCAGTTACGGCTCACTTTTTTATCTGCCAATTGGGAACTTCCCTGCAAGGGTGAGTATCATATTTCTGATTCTTCAACCTGTTCTAAAATATTAAAAAAAAATCAGTTCTATCTAGAACTCTTTGATAAAATCCAAAAAAGAATCAGCAATATTTATGTTCTCAATTTAGTATCACTTTCCAACCTCCTCATGACTGCCTCCCTTTGCCTTTTTTATAAATACTTTCATGGTAATTGTTTGGATGAGCCTGAGTTCAGAGTCTCACAGGATGAGACTCACTTGCAAAGGTGTGAATACATGTTGTGTACAGGAGGACTGCTTTTCAACTCACAATCATGAATGCATTCTGCCTAGGGGGGTGGGGGGGTTCTCTCTATTCAGAATGTTTCGAGGGGCACTTGAGAGGAATTTCCTGTCTGGAGCAGCAGTGTGTACTCTTGTTTTCACAGATCTGGCAAGCAGGCTTTTTGTGCCAGATGTTACTATAAAGGATAAGGCTCTTCATTTCATTGGGGTTTATGCACCCAATGACCATCTGATTTGTTTCAGCAGATCAAACCATTTTTGATGATGTCTCATCATGTAGTTTTAGCATGTAATTTAAATGCAGATCTTGACCCTGACATAGATATAGGGGCATGATTGGGTACTAACAACTGGGATGTGAAACTATTTCAGGACTTTATCAGTAAAGTACCATAATGAACACCCTCAGGAGATAGTGTGGGCGTGGACAAATAGGGGTGGTTCAGTTATGGCAGTGCATTCTAGCTACTTTGACTGAGTTTTAGGAGAGCTGATGTAGGGTTCTTAGAGTGTCCAAGTTTTCATTATATAGTTTACTTGGATCATAGGCTCATCCAGGTTCATATAAACTTAGCTAGCTAAGTTTAAGATGGCTAGCTATTGGAAATTGAACGCATCATTATTTGGTAAATGAGATTTCCAGGACCAGCAACTAATGCTACATCAGGAATTGATGGGAACTGTGTAAAAGTTGATTGGGTGATTAAATCCCGTGATAGTGGGGATGTAGCCTTAGCTAGGCTAGAGTTGGCTTCCTTGCTTATCAAGAAGGATTAATTGGTAGTTAGGTTCAGGCTAAAAAGAATGTCTTACAAGGCAGAGGAAGTTAGGAATGCATCTCATTAATGTATCACATGCGTCACATTTCCAGATAATTGTATCGTGATTACATACATGGACATATGTGAGGCTTTACACGACTAATTTTAGGATCTGTTCAGTTTGAGCATTACTCTGACGCCTATTTGGACGACTTTCTCTGCCTCGAGGCTTGTTTTTGTCTTTAGTATCTTCCTTCAAATTAACTTAGCTAGGGGATGTATGCTCATTGGCCCCTTATCCCCCCCGACTTTCTTTAGGTTAATCCCCCCTCCCCTGTTAGGTGACCAGAAATGTCAGTTCTCTGGTGGATGCGGAACCCCTTTCATATTTTTGGTGTGAGTTTTGTATTTGTTGCTGTCTTTGAATGAGTGTGTGTTGGATGAATTAGTGTGTTAGTGTGTGGGGGGAGGGTCTTACTAACACAATTTTATTTAATGGGGACTAGTTAGGACTTCATGGAGATTCTGAAGTGGGTGTAGTAAGAATGGTTAATAAGAATGTGTTGTTTTGGTGTAAGGAATATTGCGATGTGTTTGGGTCAGCGATTGTGGCTGTAATGATATTGCCTACTTCTTTGTTCCACATTCCCGGAACGTCAATCTGCCTTTTATATGTACAAACACGCATGTGCTTTTTATCAATAAATATACGCCATGACAGTCCCTTATTCATAACTACACACGTGTTCGGGTTATTATTATTTATCAATACACATCCATGCACTACACGGTATGACATGGTGGCAGCGAGACTGGACAATACACTAAACAACCCTACGAAATCACAATACCAAAATAAAACAGTGAGTACAAACAGCAGTACATTATTTTCTTTAATCGTCCACACTACACAAATTCTCGCTCGCTCACACCACGCCGGGCTCACAACATAACCGCTACTAACAGGCAGATATCATACAGTGTCAATACAAGTACCTAGTCTTGACTGGGGCTCGCCAAACATCGCTGAATCATTCAAACTATTTCGGCAACGTATGGAGCTTTACTTCACCATCAAAGCAACAAAACACGAAGACAAGGTGCCGCTAATTCTCCTCGCAGCCGGCAAAGAAGGCCTACGCCGATACAACAGTTGGCCCATGACAGACGACAACTGCAAGGACCCACAAAAAATATTCTCTGCCTTCATAAAGCAGCTCAAACCGGCAACCAACCACTGCGTCTGTAGACTCGAACTCAGCAAATACCAACAAAAGCCAACTGAAACAATAGACATCTTCGTTAACAGCTGTCGACTGCTAGCAAAGAAATGCGACTTCACTGCTGACGAAGTAAACAAATGCCTCGTTGAGTTACTAATTGCCAGTACACCCATACCTGAACTACAAAAATAACAGTCCCTATTCATAACTACACATGTGTTCGGGTTATTATTTATCAATACGCATCCATGCACTACACAGCATGACAGTGGCTAGCTAAGTTTAATTATAAGACAGAAGACTATCCTTTCTCTATTCCTCCTTTTGGCTTTCGTGCCACAATTTTGTATTATTTTACAAAATAAATATTGCTATTTGCTATGGTGCATAGGCTCTTCATATTTAAGCTCAGTACTAGACTGGCATTAAGTCTTCATCAATTAACAGTTGAGCTGCCTGGATATAACTGTAAATTCTATGCTAAGTTTTTTTTCTTACATTTCTCATTTTTGGAACTCTCTTTTGGCTCTGTGCTTTCCAGCCAACTTCAAAAAACTGAAATGCAATGTCAATGGCTACCTGCTGTCCTGATTACTCTTCCTCTGACTTCACTCCTCAGCAATGTGCCTGTTTGTAACTCTTTCACACCCAGTAACCGCTTGCATTGTGGTGGTTTTACTCTCTTGCCTGGGGTGAACTAGATGAAAAAAAAAAAAAATCATATCTCACATTTAGTTACTATAAAAATATAAAATTACTCATTATACTAAATTTAATAAAAACGTATAAAACAAAAAAATTATATTATTCAATTATTTGTTATATAAGGTTAAAGAAAATTTAATTTTAAAAATAGATAACAAATTCTTGATTATTGCACTGCTGGTTTTTCGTACTTTTTTAGGTTTTTATTTTTACTTTTTCGGACAGTAGTATTTTTCTACCTTGTCCTTTTCAGTTTAACCTCACATGCTACCGTATGTAAATAAAATGTTATTTTCAGTCTGTTTTAAGTAAGTAAAATTAAAAACGTTTTCTCCAAAACTATGGATGTACGGTTACGAAATAATAGATCAATTGATCAAGAGAAAGGCATTAAGAAATTCCTTTGCTCTTTTTCGGGCGAGCTAGCACGAATCAAATTGACAATCATCGTTGCATTGTCAAAACAAAATTTTTTAATTTTCTTTTTACATCCTCTAAAGGAAAATATATTAAATATTTTAAGATATTAATTAAATATTTCAAGTTAAATGTCAATTTTTATAAGAATCGTTATTTTTGTATAAACTAAACTAAAGAAATTATATAACAAAAAATTAAAAACATGCCTCTCTTTCTGCAAATTCCTAAATCAAGGGAGAAAACATTATTATACTTACGCTTCTATTTGTTTTCGTCTCATTTTTCTTTGTTGGGACAATTCAACATTACAGAAAAAAAAAAGGATTTACTGTGGTGTTTGAAGTAAAAAAACAATCCGTACGTTCAACTTTAAGCTATTATTAAAAAAAAAAAAAAAAATGTCTTACGAAAATGTCTGAAGCCAAGGGAGATAATTCATACAAATAATTTTAATTTAACAAAATTACTTCACGCAATAGAATAAATGCTCAAAAAAGAAAAAGAAACAACTTATTTTAGGCATTTAAAAAATGAAAAATCTTTCTTAAAACTTTAATCCTAGTTTTAATTATTGAGTTTAAAATTATTAATAATAAACCAAACACTTCGTGTATTTCTAACCGACTTTTTTTAAAAAAAATGATAGGATTTTTTTAATATTTTTAAAATAAATCCATAAATTCTCTCATTTTGATAGCTTTGTTCAGTGTTCATGCAGCATAATTCTCTTTATAAAAAGTCTTTAAAAAATGAAATATACTTTTCTGAAACATTTTTTGAGAAGAAGTAGCTGATTCAAAATTTAATTATTCTGAATAGAAACAAATTACTTTTTAGTGTATCGCAAAAAAATTAACATGGAGAAGTGTTGAGTGATTTGTTGGACACTGACAGTTTGATGTTTGGAAACTTCAAAAGAACCGAAAAAAATATTTGATTTGACGAATACAACCTGAACGCTTTACTCAACAAACATCTTAAAAATTTGAAAACATCCCACCTACCAAAATTTCCAAAAATTTTTTTCAATAAAATAGCCTATTCAGTTAATAATTCGTTAATAATTCTTATTTGAATCGGATAATTCGTTGAATTTTGGCAGATATTTCAAGACGGGATTTTGAACTTTTACTTTCATTGTGGAAAATTCACGTATTTATTTGAGTGAAACTGAGAGACTGAGCAATAGAAAAATTGAAAGACTGGACTGGAAAAAAAATTCATATCTCACATTATGAAAATATAAAATTACTCATTATACTAAATTTAATAAAAACGTATAGAACAAAAAAATGATATCATTATTATTTGTTATATAAGGTTAAAGAAAATTTAATTTTAAAAATAGATAACAAATTCTTGATTATTGTACTGCTGGTCTTTCGTACTTTTTTAGGTTTTTATTTTCACTTTTTCGGACAGTAATAGAAATAGTATTTTTCTACCTTGTCCTTTTCAGTTTAACTTCACATGCTACCGTATGTAAATAAAACGTTATTTTCATTCTGTAACAAAAAACGTCTTCTCCAAAACTATGGATGCACGGTTACGAAATAATAGGTCACGTGGTTAAAAGAAAGGCATTAAGAAATTCCTTTGCTCTTTTTCTGGCTAGCACGAATCAAATTGTCTGACAATCATCGTCGCATTGTAAAAAAAAATTAATTTTCTTTTTTACATCCTAAGGAACATAAATAAGATATTAATTAAATATTTCAAGTTAAATGTCAATTTTTATAAGAAGCGTTATTTTTGTATAAATTACTAAAGAAATTAACAAAAAATAAAAATGTCTCTCTGTAAATTCGTAAATCAAGGGAGAAAACATTATACTTAAAATTATATAATTTTATTATATATTCTCATATTTTATACTTACATTATTTAAAAAATAACTTGAAGTAAGCCATTTGACAAGATGAACATAAAAAATTACGAAGCACAATTATTAGTAACAAAAAAAAATTAAAGATTTAACCAATTAAGAGATTTTTTTTTTTTTTTTTTTTTTTTTTTTTGAAATGCATTTTAAACTGAGGTATTATGACTTTGGATCAATTCCTTATGTGTCAGAAACAAATAACAATTTGTAAGGTGTACGAATTATCTCCCTTGATTCCCGCTCTATTTTCTGTTTGCAAACAAAAGGTTTATTTTTTACCAAAAACTGAACGTATGAAATTTTATTTTATTTAAGACTCCAAAGCATCCACTTCTTGTTGTAATATTGAATTGCCCAACAAAGAGAAATAAGACGAATACAAAATAAAGTAAGTATTTGCAGAAAGAGAAACATTTTGTAATTTCTTTAAGTTTTTATGCAAATTGTAAACAAATAAAAACTCTTTATAAAAAATGATTGTTTATAAAATATTTAGTTATCTGTGATCGAAAATTGTTTGAAAACAAGAGATTTTAATTTTACCTTTTGTGAATTTCCTCTCGTAAAAATGGGCAAGGTACCGCCATGGATCTTTTAAAAAATCTTAAAAGTTAAAAAAAATATATTTTAAATGCCTTCTTTGAACTTTTCAGTTATGTTGGAAAGGCAATGCCGCGGCAATAGGGTACAAAAGCCAATCAGAATGAAAAGAAAAACTTTCCGTGCGTAAATAAACTTTTTAAACATTTTTAAAGCATTTTTAGCACGTTTGTTTTCGTCACTCATCGATTCCGCTAAACCGTCAGTATATAAAAAATTAAAAATAAAATGTAAACAAGAAATTTGAAATGCTTTTTAAAATCCAATATTTGTTCTAGAGATGTATTTGGAAGTTAATCAGTAAATGTAAAATTCTGTATCCAATCTTTAAATGTTAATTAAATTATGGAAGCATCAATTCTCCAAAAACATATTTTTTTAATTTTATTGAATTATTTTTGGCAAGATATGGGGGCAAATTTTCTGTAGTTTCACATTAGATATTGTATAATTTTTTTTTATTGAAATAATATCTTCAGGGAATTTTCTTTATATAACCGTAAAAAAAAAATTGAACTGACACTCCCGTCACATTAAAAAAGAACACACAAGATATTAAAAAGTGGGGGTGAAATGTACCCCACTAAATGTTTCCCCAAAGTTTTTTTTAATAAAATAACCATTCAGTAAAATATTCATTCATTAATGAATAAGTAATGTAAATTTCGTTTGAATTATATAATTCCCTGATTTTTGGCAATTAAAACAGGAAGTAGCAATTTTTCTGCTTTCATGCCCCAAAAAGTATTCATTTTGAATGGTACTAGGTAAATTTGCAAAAACAACAGTGAAATGAAAATGGACTTATTCATCAAAAAGACAATCGTATCCATAATATAGCTTATTATTAGCTTAAAAGCAATTAAAACTTCTAACTAAATAATGTCTTAGTTTTATTTTTATTCTACGATTCAGATCAGATTTTCAATAACTGGGGGCCCTGTTTTGTAAAATAACATTATGATTTAAATTCTCCAAGGACTAATATAAACATTAAATGTTACAAAAATGAATTTCTCAAAATTTCATACAATTATATAAATGGTGGTTAACAGATGTAAAAAGAAAGATTTTCTAAAAAAAGAAAGATTTAAAAAAATAATTGATATTTGAAGAAGTTCTGAATGTATCATTAAAATCTGACAAAGATTTTTGGAATGTGTTTTTTTTACTGCAAAAAGACACTAAAATTGATGCAAGAAAAAAATTTCAACCAAAATTTTGAATGTTCTAAAAAGGATTAGAAATATAATTTAATAATCAAAAAATCTTTTGATCATTTAACTTAATAGCATAAAGATTTTGATGATAAAACTTTGCTTTTATTATGCTGGGACATTTCATCATTATGTATATTTATTTTTTATCAAATCAGTGGAGGTACCTAAATTAATGTAAAGGGTGTTCCAATAACTTGGACTGAATTTAAATTGAATTAGGTTTAAAATCAGTCTAAGTTATTGGAACACCCTTTAGAAGGAAAAAAAAAAAATTAATATATTATTATGTAATATCTGCTCTTCTATATGATAGGGAAAGTGACATAATTTCCTCATAGATGAAAAAAGTCTTGAAGCAACAAAGATATGAATTTACTGATAAATGCTGAGAATGCCATGAACAGTCAGAGAAGGACAGCAGAAATTTTTGAAGCATTTAATGAGGAAAGAATACTTGGTGATCTTAAAACTCACATGTCATATTTGTGGCAACAGCAAATAAGCTATTTGACAAGTCTAAGTAAACAGATGCCAGAAAAAGAGTTACTTAGATCAACAAAAATATGTTTATTTTATAATGTTTGAAAAAACTAAGTAAAAAAACATTAAAATTATGTTATTTTCTTGTGCAGATTATCAATATGTTCATAAAGAGGATTTCTGATGGAAAGACAGATATTCAAGGACATCTTGGAGACAATCCCTCCACATGTGAAGAAGATGGATTAGAATTTTCACAGAGTTTACATTTAAAAACTTCCACACATATCTTAGAAGAATCATACTCATGTGAAGTGTGTGGCTCAGCATTTACTGTATGTTCAAGATTTAAGAGATCACATGCTAGAGAAAAAGCATATTCATGTAAAGAATGTGGTTTAGCATTTCGAGTGTCTTCAAGTGTAAAAAGACACATGCTGACACACATTGGTAAGAAACCATACTCATGTAAAATATGTGGTTCAGCATTTACAGTCTTCTAATTTTAAAAAAACATATGTAAACACATACTGGTGAGAAACCATATTCATGTCAAGTATGTGGTTCAGCATTTACATTTACTATTTACTATGTCCAAATTGAAAAATTCAGATACGCATTGTGGTTCATTAAACATCTTCAAGTTTAAAAGGGCATACGCTGGTGAGAAACTGTATTCACGTAAAGTATGTGGTTCAGCATTTAAACTGTGTTAAAGTGTAAAAAGGGACAGCAGAAATTTTTGAAACACTTAATAAGGAAAGAAGACTTGGTGAACTTAAAACTCACAAGTCATATTGGTGGCAACAGCAAATAAGCTGTTTAAAACAGATACCAGAAAAAGAGTTACTCAGATCAACAAAAACAGAATGTTTTGTAAAACCATGATCACCGACATTCTATTAAAAAACATGACAAAAGGAAAAGGATTAGTTTTATTTGATTTTAACTTTAATTTATCTCACGCCTTAATATTTTGTTAGAAAAACATTTAAAAATGTTAAAAAATTTAATATGTAAATTATTTTTTCCTTTTTAACAGATTGGATTTAGGCTATTATCTTTTACATAAAACTAAAATGTATTTTCAAATATGATATCTAAAAAGAAAAAACACATTTAAACAATAGTTTACATGTGTTTTTTTTTCTTTTTTGTACATACATGGTGGTACTCAAAGAAACTATTAACCAGTTTTTAAAGGATGTTTCAAAATTTTATCATTATTCTCTGCATTTAACTGTCTTTCATTAAGCCTGAAATGTTTATTATTAACTCACACTTACTGATAATTAAAAACGTATTATTTAGAAATGCAATACTACATTCTGAATTATGCCCAACTTATGATTATGTGAACAATTTCCTCCTAACCAGGTATAAAATTACAAATATCAAGCTTTGCATGTAATCAGGAAGTTCAAGATAACATAGGGAAACATCTTGAGAAAAAAAACTCTTGCTGACAACAAAAGAAATCATTGAAAGGAATGAGAAACAAGAAAAACAAAGAAGTAAATGACAAGTGAAATGCTTAATATAATGAGAGAGACTGGAGCTAATGCTAAGAAATGATGCATAATATATGATCACTCCACCTTTAATGACACTCCCCCTACCCTACATCACAATGTATACTCACCAACAGGCAACCCAGAACTAATTGATCTGATGGGCAGCTAGTACCCTGTCTGGTAATCGCTGCATCAGAAACACCTTCAATTCTAAATGTGACTATACAAGTATGTAATGTTTGGTCACATGTCACTTGTTCCCAATAGTTTTTATTTATTTTATTCCCACTTGGTCAAGAGGGTGGCTGCTTTGAAAACATCATTGTTTTTGTTTCCAATATTTTTTATTGTTTATTCTCTTTTGCTTTTGAAGATTCCATTTTATGGTCTTCACTTCTGGTCATAAAAAATATAAAATCATTACTATCTTTTTCTATTTGAGTTTTTCATGTTTACCACGATGAAAAAACAATGTTACTTTACATAGATATAATTAACAATGTAGAGCAGTAACAAAAATGCCTGCAAAGGAATATGGATAAATGGAAAAATCATTGTTTTACTGAAAACACTTCTTTTTATAATGTCATCAGTTGCATGATATAAAATGCAGCAGTTTGTTGAATTTCTACGTCCTTTGTTTTCGAATTTCCGTAATATTGAAATGGAAATGCATTATTTTCATTAAACAAAAATCATACTTATATAAAGTTAATTCATATTTTATTGATCTGATGTTGCTGATTTCATGTCTGTTATGTTCATGATGTAAGATGTATAAAGAGATATTCAGAAATTCATTGAAATCCACACTGAATTAATATAGACTTCTAATGTTAAATATTTCAAGAACATATGATCTTTATAAATAAAGTTTTGAAACATGGATGGAAACGAATGAACTCCTTTTATGATTTTATGTCAATATTATATATTTCTATATTCTTATGTTTTTAATTTTTGATTTATATCTGAGAAACTGACAAAGCCCACATCCCAAAACAACCACTTTTGAAATGTGTGTGTGTGTGTGTGTGTATATATATATATATTAGAGTATTTGCAAAAGCACTCTTAAGCCTTGTTTGTAAAAAGACATTAAAAATATGTTTTTTTCTTGTGCAGATTATCAATATGTCCATAAAAAGGATTTCTGATAGAAAGACGGATATGCAAGGACACCCTGGAGACAATCCCTCCACATGTGAAGAAGATGGATTGGAAATTTCCCAGATTTTATATTTAAAAACTCCCATGAAGATGCATAATGTAGAAAAACCATATTCATGTGAAGTGTGTGGTTCAGGATTTACACTGAGTTCAAGCATAAAACGACACATGCTGACACACACTGGTGAGAAACCATATTCATGTAAATTATGTGGTTCAGCATTTACAGTGTCTTCAAATTTAAAAGTTCATATGCGAACACACACTGGCGAGAAACCATATTCATGTCAAGTGTGTGGTTCTGCATTTTCAGTACGCTCAACTTTAAAAAAACATATGAAAACACACACTGGTGAAAAACCATATTCATGTGAAGTGTGTGGTTCAGCATTTTCACAGCACTCACATTTAAAAACCCACATGAAAACACACACTGGTGAGAAACAATATGCCTGTGATGTGTGCGGTTCAGCATTTTCACTGAACTCAAGTTTAAGAAGTCACATGAAAACACACACTGGTGAGAAACCATATTCCTGTAAAGTATGTGGTTCAGCATTTGCAGCATCTTCAAGTTTAAAATATCACATGCAAACACACACAGGTGAGAAACCATATTCATGTAAATTATGTGGTTCAGCATTTATAGTATCTTCAAGTTTAAAGATCCATATGCGAACACATACTGGTGAGAAACCATATTCATGTCAAGTATGTGGTTCAGCATTTACACTATGTCCAAATTTAAGAAGACATATGCTGATACACACTGGTGAAAAACCATATCCATGTGAAGTGTGTGGTGTAGCATTTTCACGGAAATCCCATTTAAAAACTCACTTGAAAACACACATGGATGAAAAAACATATTCAGGTTTAAAAACATATATATGCAAAGTATGCAATAAAGCGTTTACGGAGAATTCAGGATTAAAAGTTCACATGCGAACACACACTGGTGAAAAACCATATTCATGTGAAGTATGTGGTTCAGCATTTTCACACCGCTCAGTTTTAAGAATTCATATGCGAATACATACTGGTGAGAAACCATATTCTTGCACAGAGTGTGGTTCAGCATTTTCACAGAACTCAGTTTTAAGAAGTCACATGCGAAAACACACTGGTGAGAAATCATATGCATGTGATGTATGTGGGTCAGCATTTTCACAAAGTTCAACTTTGAGGTCTCATATGCGGACACATACTGGTGAGAAACCATATTCATGTGAAGTGTGTGGTTCAGCATTTTCACACTGCTCAAGTTTAAAAAAACACATGAAAACACACACTGGTGAGAAACCATATTCATGTGAAGTGTGTGGTTCAGCATTTTCAGAGCGCTCAGGTTTAAGAAACCACATGAAAACACACACTGGTGAGAAACCATATTCATGTGAAGTGTGTGGTTCAACATTTTCACAGCGCTCACATTTAAATAAACATGTGAAAACACACTCTGATGAGAAACCATATTCATGTGAAGTGTGTGGTTCAACATTTTCACAGCACTCATATTTAAATAAACACATGAAAAGACACACTGGTGAGAAACCATACTCATGTGAACTATGTGGTTCCGCATTTTCAGAGAAATCAAATTTAAAACGGCACATACAAACACACACTGGTGAGAAAAATTATTCCTGTAAAGTATGTGGCATAGCATTTAAAACAAATTCAATATTAAAAACTCACATGGAGACCCATACTAGTGAGAAAACATATTCATGTGAAGTGTGTGGCTTAGATTTTTCACAAACATCAAAATTAAAAAAACATATGCAAACACATGCTAGTTAAAAATTATATTCAAATTGATATATGTGGTTCAGTGGTATGTGCTTTTTGGAATGTTGAATTTCAAAGTCTCACATATGGACATATGCTGGTTAAAAACGATGTTCAGCTGAAGCGTGTGATGCAGCATTTACACAGAGATCATATTTAAAATGATGCATACAAACCAGTTTTGATGAGGTGTGGTTCATTCATCATTTTGAATGAGTTTAAGTTTAAAAATCACATAAAGCCACTAGAGAAAAAACATTCATTTCAAGGCATGGTACAGCTTCATGGGAGTCAAATTTAAAAAGTCTCTCCATGAAAAACGTATTCATCTAAAGAGTATAGCTCTATATTTTAAAATTAAAATATTTCAAGTTGACATTCAGACTGAAGAATGTTTATTCTCTTCTGATAGGCGGATGATTGACATTTGCACCAATTCACAAAAAGATTTCAACATTGTTCTTAATGAGAAATTTTAAAGAAAGAGTGAATACAAATTTAAAATATGGATTTACTATCATACTGAAGATTGGTTTGCATTATACAGCTGATTGAATCTGCTGCTCTTTTCTTAAGGTGTGGATGATGTCAGTATTGTAGGTTTTTTATAGTCAATCACAATATCAAATCTTGAGGTTTTATCTACTAAATCCAATGAGGTTATGCTCATTTTGTGCACTGAAGAATTAATTAATTGCTTAGGTGGAAAAGGAAAAGACATTTTAATGATGCAGATTAAACTACAATTATTTTCATCTGTAATACATGTTTTCTCTAACATACGTTTCCATTATTGAATATTGATACATATTTTTTATTATTATTTATGATCTATTTTTTGTAAGTTTTATTGTTTTCAAAGAAGTCAGTAAAGCTCCTCTATCATAATTTGGACCAATGTGGAGAAAGTATTTTGAATTTGTTCTATGTGTATTCATTGCCATATGATAATGTAAACCTCCCTGTTTAAAATTCTTTTCAAGTTCCACTCATAACTTCTTCCTCAAAGCTATTGCTTTTTGAAAGAAACTCTTGAGAGGTTGTTCCCTGACAACTACAATCTTCTCTTTAAGTTCAGCACCAAACAATACCGATCCTACATGTCTTCATATATGCTTCTTACTTTCTCCTTACTTTCTCCTTCCTCACTCTCCTTAAAACAATCTCACTCAGTAATTTCTCTGCCTTGAGTGGCCCTTGGCCATTGTGTTGGGTGAATTAGCAGCAAAAGAAAAATATCCATATTTTCATTCCAAAGAGAGTAAGCTGGGGATTGAGTGTCTTTGAAAATGATTTTATTCAGAGATTCTGTAGCTTGTTATGCCAAATATGTTAGAGCATTGTTATATGGATAAAAATCACCCTTTCTGAAAGTGTTTGTCTTCATCTTGAACTATGGCACCATGTGTGACACCTGAAAATTAATTTATGCTTGAACTGTCATTTTAACACTATCTGGAAATCTATTGATCTCCTTAGAGGTGTGCTTATATAATTCTCCATAAAATTGTCAAGAGATCCAGTCAATCTGAAAAAAATCTTTTCATGCCTTCTTTTGATCCTGGCACTTTACAGTTAATTACAATTTTGACCTTTATGGGGTTGGATTTTAATCTGATATGAATAGGTGTCCAAAAAATGTAATTTCATTCTCAAATTCACATTTCTCTCAGTTGAATTTAATTTCATATTCTCTGGCTCTTTGAAATTTTTCTCTCATTTTCACTTTTGTTCTTCTCTATCTTTTTTCCTGCCAGTATAAGGTCAATTACATTTGACAATCTTTTCTCAGCAACAGGAATAGCCAGAGAAATATGTGTTGAACACTGTTATCTTTTCTACCTGAAGCAGTAGATCAAACAGATCTTTGAAAAAAAAAAATAACTGATCAAGATCTGGGGAAGAGATGTTAAAAGAGAAAATAAGAAATCAGCATCATTTTAAATGATAAGACATATTCCTTACTATCTTATGGTTAAAGGAGAGTATCAGTAAACAAAATGATTCTAATAACATTAAATGAAACAACACTACAGGATTTTACTTTTTTTAATTGGTTAAACAAACATTTGGTCTCATCACAATTTACCAAAATAAATGCACATGGAATAAATTTCAAATACGTTCTACATATTGGTTCAAATAAGGACAGAGCAGGTTTGTTGGCTTCTTTAGAAACAATAAAACTTTCAATATTGATTATTGGAAGAATTTTATACTTTCATCTGGAATTATTCAGTTGTGATCTACAACAGGGAAAATTTAATTAAAATTTATTGGTGGGAAACTAATAGGTGCATTGCTATAAAATGCACTATTTTTTATCCATGAATTGAGTGCAAGGTGCCCTGTATCATAGATTTGTGGTAGAGACACAAAATCTTTGATCTGGCCCTGCTATTACTAAATATGCTTTTGGGGTGGATGAGGGATTTTTGCAGAGCAAGTAGCAACAAAACTGGAAATAGGTTATATCTGGGTGCTCATCTATATTAACAGTTATGCTTTAATCAGGGAGTGTAGTGATGTCTGTGTCGTAGTTGAAAAACCTCCATTTTGTATTCGCCAGCTGCCACATTGGGATGGGTAGAAGGGCAAGGAGTTGAGAGGAAGAAGAAATAACATAGCAGAAGTTGTCCTCAGTATCAGCAATCTTTCAATATTGTTTCCCACCCACTAATCAGATGGTGCCTACTAACATTTAAAAATAAACACAATACTGATACTCTCCTTTACCCACCTGAACGAGCAGGTGAAGCCCTGAATAAAATTACATGTATAAGAAGCAGGTTCATGCCTTTATTTCTCAAGGTGGCATTTTTCTTCCATCATGTTACATTTTGGTCATGCAATCCACTCTTCCCTAGCTTTTGGAACTCACTGGCCAATCAGTGTAAAGCAGGAGTGAGAGATGTGTTGTATGCTTACATTAGTAACAGTGGCATTACAGTCACTGATATACTCAGATAACATACCAAATGATTTTTAAAATGGCCACTAATTCTTGTATACTAATAAAAAAAAATTGTTCACTTTTAACCATTGAACTGTGTTGACTTGTTTCATTTTTCATGGCTTTGACAGCACTCACAATATGCAGAGGCCCAAAATGACGAATCAAGGATCAATTAAAAATATCCCTGACATAGGCCAATATCAACCCTAAGACCTGGGAAACTGTTGCTGCAAATCTGCTCTCCTGGCATGGACCATCTGAGATGGTACTGAGACTTTGGTGTCCAACAATCAAGGGGATCCAAGTCGCCCAGCCATATTCTCTACCCACACACTTATTGTGGAACGTACAAGCCTGGGTTACTTTAATCAGATGGTGCCCACTAGCATTTAAAAATAAATACAACTATCTGAGTTTCAACCACCATGTGTTTAGTTGTGAATAACATATTACTTCAAAACTCCCAAGAACATATAATTTTGGCAGTAAATGACCCAGAAGCAGTTGATATACCATTAAACAAACAAATCTAATCAAATCAAGTTTTTGTTTGATAGCTCAGTGGCTGGATCCTTTTGAATTTCAGTTTTCTAAGCAGCATTCACTTTAACCAAAGTGTCACAGCATAAAAGCCTCTATTTTGTATTTGCCAGCCACCATGTTGGGATGAGTAGAAGGGCAAGGAGCTAGTAGGGAGAAGAGCTGACATAGCAGAAGTTGACCCCAGTATTAGTGGCCTACCTACTCACCTGAACAAGCAGGTGAAGTCTTGAATAAAATTATGTTATATTTCTTGACATGGCATTATTCTTTCATGTTACCTCATTGGCATGCTTCCCCAACTTTTGAAACACATTGGCCAGTCAGCGTAAAGCAAGAGTGAGAGGTGCATTGTATGCTTACATCAGTAACAGTGACATTACAGTCACTCATATACTCACAGATAACAAACACCAGGTGATTTTTTAAAAGGCCTACCAAATCTTGTATACTAATAAACAGGATAGTTCACTTTTAACCATTAAACTGTGTTGACTTGTTTCATTTTTCATGGCCTTGACAGCACTCAAAATATGCAGAGGCCCAAAACAATGCATCAAGGATCAATTAAAAATATACCTGATACAGGCCAATATCAACCCTAAGACCTGGGAAACTGTTGCTGCAAATCTACTCTCCTGGCATGGACCATCTGAGATGGTACTGAAACTTTTGAGTACAACTGTCAACAGGAAGAGGATCTGTAACATGCTGTCAGGAAGGCCCGACTTGCCCAACCATGTCCACCATCCCTACACCTTTCTAAATAATTAAAATGTTGGAATGTGTAAAAACGTAATATAAAAATTAGTTTTAGTAAAAAAGATATTAAATTGTCAAAGATAAGAAAATTAGGATGTTACTAACACAGTTTCTTTGAAAATAAAACTGCCAGACTGGTTTATAAAAAATTGATTTGTAAAGATTTAAAAAAAAGGCTCCAATTTCATGTAAAAAAATACCAAAATCAGATAGTTTCAATATTCTTTATCAACAGTGACACATCCAACCGATTGGTGCTTGTCACACTGAGATCAATAATTGTCAACTGGATTTGAAATTTAGTCCAGTTCTGAAAACACTATTCAACATGAAACACTAATAAATTCACGCAACCTCACACAAAATTTCCTTCTGATTCATCTTAATGTTAACCCAAGTTCAGCAGTTTATTCTGCACATCCCCAACATCATCATCAGAGTGGTTATATGGACATTACAATAGAGATGTTCACCATCAAAGATGACACCTTGTTAATGTTATGTTTACATAGACGTTTGCTATGCGATGATAGCACTCATGGAAAAGCAGCTGCTGGTCGTAAATTCGTAATGCGGTTCTATGATGTAGATGATCACGTGAGAGAAATGCTATCAACAGACCCATATGTGTTTAAATGCATTGTAATATGTGACTAGTTTGAAATGTAATTTTGTTGAGTGCGTGTTGCTTTGTTTTATTGTAGATGGCCTTGGAGTTAACTCCTCCTTCAGTTCGTTAACCCTTTCACCAGGGGTCTCTCTTCCCTGGCTATAAATAGCCGCTGACCTTTCGCATCTATCTCTTTTTCCTTCAGGATTTCAGCTATCAACCTCGAAATGTAGACGCTAACAAGGGATAGTGTGGAAACACGCTAAGCACAATACACACACACGCACGCACATACAGAATATTCACACACGCACGCACATACAGAATATTCACACACACTTCGTCCTTTGTACTCTTTCCATGTATTGTAACTTGTTATTAATATATATTTGTATATACATATATTATCGGTCTTGTGTTTTGTTTGCTTTCTTTGCCTTCTTCTTTGGACTTAATCAAAGTCCAACCTTTTTATGTAGTTGGGCCCGGCGGGCAGGAGTATCTGAACCTTACATGCGTTTTCTTCTACGTCTGACTTCTATCAACAACATAACAGCCACGGCCCCTCTACAGTATGTGCGTGTATTGTTGTGTTATCAACTAATATCTGTCTAATAATATCTTAGAAAAACATCCAAAAACTAGATGAATTATTTCTACCAGATAAAGGGAGATGGCAATTTGTTGCCTTTTAATAATTTGTACAATTTGCATAGAGCAGCAGAAACAGGAATAAAGGATTTTCTGATTGACTTTGACCACACCTACTTTCCTTTCTTTTTCTGTTGTTAATTTCATTTGATATTCTTTAAGAATATTCGGGGTATGATGATAATCTACAGCAGGCATCAAGGACTCTGATTGAGAGATTGGAGGTTTTAAGAAGTATGGAACCACTTCTTAATTGCTGTTTTCCCCAGGTCCACCCTGACCTGGGGAGGTAGCACCATTTAGTGTCCCGACTATGTGAATATGCAAATAGTGAACCCCAAACAAAAATTAACAGTATATTCTTTTTTATAACAAAATGACCAAAAATACATTTTAATAGCAAAATGACCATCAAAGCAACACTATAAAAATATTTTATAGTAAAATTACCTACAATACATTTTATGATCTGCAGAATATGTAAAAGACGTACATTTACTCTGAAAGTATAAAATGACATACAAAATATTTAGATTTCGGCATAAAATTACCCCAAGAATTTGATATGCCACTAAATAAAATGAAGCAAACAACATGAAAGAACTCTTTTATAAATAATATCCTACAATTTCTTAAAACTCTAACTGTATTCCAAAATATAACTTCAGCAAAACTACAACATAAAACACACATATCACTGCCTCTAATAATTATGTCTACACAAACATGTATATGCACAAAAGCTGAGAATCATCTACCATGTATTCAATTCTGAAAGCAGAATGATGTATTTCTATTACTTCAAGACACGTGGGAACATTAAATTTTGGCATTATGTTATAATCCATGCTAATAGGAATATATACTTGAAAAACAAGGTGGATAAAATAAGCAAAGTTTTATTGTAAAAACCAGTACAAGAAGAATAAAGATAACACTTATGCACAAGGTTGTCGCAAGTCAATCCAGTAATGAATGCTACTATTGGAAAGTCCGTAGTTCTCGCGTAAGTCGAAGTCGTACTCAACATATCGGAGCTAGTCAATAATTACTACCCTCCACCAAAGTAGATGTGGCACAAGTCCGAGTTTAACGTGGGACATCCGAGCCCGTAGGCTCGACCAAGAAAATTCCCCGTAGAACCCTCATAAACGGATTCAGGTCTGTCTACCTCCCCGGACGAGACTCTGCCCTTTGGCATAGCCTTGTCCAGGTTCCTCTCTGACCAAAGGCAGAGTGTTCGACAGCACAGCTGGAACAGATTCCAGCTCGTCTCTGTAGTCCGTTGACTTACAGATACTTAAAGGTAGTTACTACCTATAGTATAGTCATTTCATGGGAGGGGGTGACAGGTTATTCCATTACATCACATTATGGCCCATAAAGTGTTGATGTGCCGTTAAAATAAAAACACTTTCAGAATATCTTTTATAGGAGGCCTAGTGACGTTATCTCATATGCTTTACTACTCAATCTAGGATCCAAGAATTTGTGCTTTTTGTAATTTCTCTACTGCTACAATGTCTGAAAATTTCATTGAATGTAAATTTTTCCTCTTCAAAAATCAATGTTTGCCCCAGCTGTCATTTTAACATCATCTAGAACTTGCAATGAGCCACCATTTCACTACATACAATCAAACACCAAAAACATCACACCCCTTCTTCGTTGTTGATGTGTCAACCTGCAAGGATGATTTCTGCCAGGAGCTAACCAGTCTATACCTCATCCTTGGGGTCATAAACATAGCTTAGTATTTCATATTTGAAAGAATGATTGAGAAATTGGTCTTTATTCTATTGCTAATTTTATTTACTTTTCCTTTTTCATGTATGTATATTTATATACATCATGTATATATGTATATGTATATTTATTATATACTTTTTTTCTATAGGAGGCCTAATGATTGGTCTCATGCCTTATCATTTGACTTAAGGCCTGACATTTCATGCCTTTTCATACTTCTGTACTGACACTATGCTTGAAAATATTGTCAATTAAAAATACGTAATTAATAATGATTCCTTGTCTGCTTGTCTATCATCAAAGAAGTGTCAATATATTTGTGTGTGTATATATGTTATAGTTTGCAAAAAAAAAAAAACCCCAAAAAACAAATGTGTACACACTTCAGAAAAGGAAATATATGTCTTTTGTAATTTTATCAAATTGTGATAACACTTGGCCTCCAAGGCTATACAATAAATCTGCCTATGAACAATGGAAGAAAAGCCTACATATTTGGAATAGGTTAACAGACATTCCAAAGGAGTGTATTTTCCCCGCGGTGGGTAACTGGCAAACATGGATGATTCCATCAGAATGACTAAAGCAGGGCAGAAAGCAATGCATGACATACCTGGCGGGCATAAGCAAGTGGATGGTAGAACATGGACTGTGGGAGTTGGCAGAGGGACGAAACTCATTGAGAGCTACAAGGGATAGGGGAAAGTGGTGAGCCATGATCGCCTACGTCCTGAAAGGACACGGCATATAAAAAGAAATAAATTATCGTTTCTTTTGAGCAATATGGATTCTATTGCGTGGAGTCGGCAGAGTAATGAGAGAGCCGAGTTCGATTTCCAGTCGAATCCTTTTCATCCATTTATGCGCTAATACCCTTGGGAAAGATATGAATTCCCCCCCCCATCTATGGATAAATAGCAGGACAATGTTCTATGGCCTTGGATGGCAACTGGTCTACCGCAGAAAGAAATGGCAACCTACTGCAGGGGAAAAAATCTGCCTCGTCAGTCTAAGTGTTTATCACGCATGGCACATAACATGACTGAATTGTGTAAAACAAATTGTATGAATTATCTCCCTTGGCTTCCGATATTTCGTAAGACATTTTGTTTACGAACAATAACTTTATTTTACCGGAAAGTAGAACGTATGTTTTTTTTTGTTTTTAACTTCAAACTGATAGTAAATTCTTTTTTTCTGTAATGTATTGTCCCAACAACAAAAAAAAATATGAGAGAAAAACAAACTGAAGTGTAAGTATAACGTTTTCTCCCTTGATTTACGAATTTGCAAAAAAAGAAATATTTTTTTTGTAATTTCTTTGTTATACAAAAAATCACGCTTCTTACAAAAAATGACTTTTTAGTTTTGAAATATTTATTTTAATTAATATCTTTTCTTCGATTGAAAAATTGTTTGAAACCTTCATTTCATGACATTTTTTATTATTATTACCTAATCGAGTCAATTTCATAAAATAAAAATCTTAAAACACAAGTATTTAAGATATTTTAAATTGAAATGCCTTAATAAATTTCGGTTGTTTTTAAAAGATAATGGATAAAGCTAATCGAAATTTAAAAGAAAAATTAATTTCCGTATAAATAAACTTTACATTTCTAATGTTTAAAAATTCTTAAAAGTTTACGGAAATTAATTAACAAATGAAAAAAGAAATACCAATGCTGCTTTAAAATTTAAAAATAGACACCTCCACGAAAACCCTAAAAAAATCAGATTCAGAAATGGGAGGCCCACATCCGTACCAAAAATAATCTCAAACTTGCTAAAAGGTAAAAAAATTAAAAAAAAAATTAAAAAAAGTCTTATGAAAATAATATTAAATTTTCACTTTTAAAATCTCCAACTATGTCTTTACTCTTTATTTTAATAAAATAAATTCTTGTGACGAACAACAGTGGGAGGAATTTCGAAAATGCACTGAAAAATTACATGTTCTTTAAAAAAAAAATATGTTTGAGATCTTTTCTGTTGAATCTGAAGAAATAACATTTTATTAAATTATACAAGCACTAATTCTCAAAAAATAATTATTGTGTTATTTTTTTTTGGCTGATTTTTCTGTGTGTCACACTTGATATTTTTTGTTACCAGCATTTCTTTTTAATATGACTGTAAAAAAAATTTGGACAAACAACTCCCAAATTAAAAGTATATACATGATATCAAAAAAATTATGGAAAATATGCCCTTCAAAATATTTCCCCAAGGTTTTTTTTAATAATAAGTCTTGAAAATTTTGTCTGAATCCCCTGATTTTTTGCTATTAGAACAGGTGTGTGTCAATTTTTTGATTTCATTGCAAAGAAAAGAATCCATTTGGGTGGTACCTAGTTTGAAAGAGTGCAGCAAAAAGTAAAATAAAACTTAAAGCAATGCAGAAGACCAGCAGTGCTATACTCAAGAATTTTTTTATTTGTATTTAAAAATTAATTTTCTTTAACCTTATATAACTGTTGTGGCCTTGTTAGGGTCAGAAATAAAGAGACAAGAGAGGAATTTAGTTAGACAAATATATTAACAGTAATACAAATATGAGTGTTACAGCAAGAATGTTCAGTTCAACTGTCAGAGCTGACCTGGAAACTTCCCACACCAAAAGTCAGTACCTACTCCGAGCTGGTAGAGTCTATGTATGCATGGGTAAATTACGATAACAATTACCAATAATGTAAATTTTTGTTATATACACTTTTATTAAACATAGTATAATAAATAAATTTGAATGCATTGAGATGGTACCTAAAAATATATAGAGTAAATGTAATTTACATTAATGTTGGTAGCACCAAAGAGAAGCTTTGAATGAGTTTAATTAGTAACTCATATACCTTGTAGAGGTGTTAGACACTACTCAAGTACCTCAAGTCCTAGTTACTACAGTGTAACCCGGATATAAGAGAGATTTTCTCTAGCCTCAAATTAGAGCCTTATAAATTAGACCAAACCCGGATATAAGATGTTAATGAATGTGAAGTTGTTCCCCTTGTACCTTCTCCATGAGTGAGGTAGGATTGAGGCAGAAACACAGGGGTAGGGACAGTTGGTTACCACCACGTGGTGTTGGAAGGTCGCTAAATAAATTCTCTCTCTCCACACACAAGTCTTGTTGGAGTCAGTTATTTAATTCACATTGGTAGCAGAGCATTTAGATCGTAAAAAAATGGCTTTGAAGTTTATTTCCCCACCTGCCTTAAACACGGACAAGTACAATACTTGGAAAAAAGAAATGCAAGTGTGGGAACTTGCCACCAGCTTGGAGATACATAGATGCGCCCCAGTGGTACTTCTATCCTTGGAAGGAAAGGCCAGGGAAGCTGTACTAGAATTGGACATTGCCACCCTAAATGCCAATGATGGCATGGAAAAGTTATATCAAAAACTGGACACACTTTTCTTGGAAGACGCAAACCAGGCGGCTTTTACAGCGTATGAATCCTGAAAGAAGAAAGAAAAGAAAAAAGGGGAAGAATTGTTAATCAACGTGAAGTTGTTCCCCTTGTACCTTCTCCATGAGTGAGGTACGATTGAGGCGGAAACACAGGGGTAAGGACAGTTGGTTACCACCATGTGGTGTTGGAAGGTCGCTAAATAAATTCTCTCTCCACACACAAATCTTGTTGGAGTCAGTTATTTAATTCACATAAGAGACTTCTTCTCCGGTCCCGACAACTCTCTTAAATCCGGGTTACACTATATAAGAGAAACCCGGATATAAGAGACTTCTCCGGTCCCGACAACTCTCTTATATCCGGGTTACACTGTATTTTAAAAAAAGAAAAAAAAATATGTATGGAAATGAAACTTTTTTTTTTCCCAAAATAATTGGTGGGGAATGGATTAAATTGAAGTTTTAAAAATGAAAATTCTTTCTTGAAGCTTTCATTTTTGTTTAGTTTTAATTGTGAAAGCAGAATATTTTTATTACTTCAAATCTTTGAAGAAAATGAAATTTCAGTATGAAATGACCCATAAGGAATTGATGTGCCATTAATTAGTCAGTTATATTCAGTGAGATTATAATTGTTTTGCACAGTGCCAACCTCAAATATTTTGATGGAAACTGATGTTTATATCTTTTGAAATATCTTTATGGTATGGAATAAACTACAATTGTTTCTACTTTTAATATGAGTCCCCTTAAAAAATCCTTCAAATGATCAATAGCCCACAGATCAGTTTAGTTTTGTGCTTCAGGCATAAAAGATAATATTTTTTTAATATGCATTTCCCTAATAATTCCTCCTGGTGAATGAAGGATGGTCAAATGAGATTATTGAATAGAAAAAGAAGAAAAACATTTTGCCAACATTTTATGAAAGTTTTCTTTTTTGGAAATTAGTCAACAAAGCTACATTATAATAAGTAGAACCAATATGTAGAAATTATTTGAAATGCTGTCCATGTGCATTTATATTGTCGGATTATGATGAGATGATATTTCATTTTTGAACATCTTGGGTAAGACGTTAAGTTTAACGTTCAGGTCATCCCATAAGCTCTGTCCGAATTTTAACTTTTTGTTAAAATGAACAAAATTTAAAGAGTATTTTATAATGCCTAATGTAACTAAACATTATTTTTATGTTTAGATGCATTTAAACTGATCAAATTTTATTTCAGAGAACAATAAAATTAAATTTTGTTTGATTAAAACCCTGCTAACATGGAAGTACCCAAGAATCATTTGAGGCACACAATGCTTTATGAGTTCAAGAAAGGAAACTCAGCAGCCGAAGTGGCTAGAAACATTCACTCAGTTTATGGAGAGGAATGTGTGAATGAAAGAACTTGCAGAAGATGGTTTGCAAAATTCAGAGGTGGAGATTTCACCCTTGAAGTTGAAGATCGATCTGGACGTCCAGTTGAGTTTGAGCTTCTTGAAGCAGCCTTTGAAGAAAATCCTGCTTTATCAATTGAAGAATTGGCAGTGGTTCTCAGTTCAAACCATACAACTGTTCATTGTCATCTTCAACAACTTGGAAAATTTCCTAACTTGTAAAATGGGTGCCTCATGAAGTGTCTGAAAACAACCTCAAATCCTGAGTTGACATCTGCTCTTCTCTCCATTCTCGCCAACTTGTTTCATCTTTTTTGGATAGACTTGTGACTGGTGATGAAAAATGGATCTTTTATCAAAATGTTAAGCGTCGTAGACAGTGGCTTGGTAAAGGGGAAGGACCCCAGCCACAGCCAAGAAGGGAACTTCATGGGCAAAAGGTTCTTCTTTCAATCTGGTGGGATTGCCAAGGAATAATCCACTTTCAATTCTTACCATCTAATGCAACAACTGATGCTCAAATATAGTGTCAGCAATTAGAGCGTTTGAACCAAGCTTTGAGGAAAAAAAGACCTGCTTTAGGGAATCGAAAAGAGGTGATGTTTCATCAGGACAATGCATGACCCCACAGCAAGAATCACGTCACAAAGATCAAAAACTTGGTTGGGAAAAATTCCTCATCCACCTTATTCTCCTGATCTTGCTCCTTCAGACTACCATTTGTTTCGTAGCTTACAGAATCATTTGAAAAAAACAGCTTTTGTAACACAGGAAGAGTTAAAACTGACATTTGTGAGTTCTTGAATCAAAGCCAAAAGAATTTTACAGTAATGGAATTAGTAAGCTTTGTTAATAGATGGAAGGAAGTCATAGATAATCAGGGAAAATACATTGTTGATTGAATCTGTAATTAAATGTAACATTTGGTCACTTGTTTTCTTTATTCAAAATTTGGACAGAACTTATGGGATGACCTGATATATTAAAAACAAATAAAAAATATGTATGGAAATGAAACTTTTTTCCCCCCTAGTAATTAGTGGGGAAAGGATTAAATTGAAGTTTTAAAAATGAAAATTCTTTCTTGAAGCTTTCATTTTTGTTTAGTTTTAATTTCTAGCTGATGAATTAAATTTAATATTTCCAATAGGCAAAATACTTTGCTGTATTTCAAAACAAATATTAATGAATTAGAATGAGTTATTTTTAACTGCTAAAAATGGCTGATTTTAGCCATATTTACAATTATCTCAGCACAATGTAATTCTTTTATTTAAAAAATCTTTAAAAAATAAAATATACTTTTCTGAAATTTTATTTGAGAAAGATTAGCTGATTCAAACTTTAATTAATCTTGTAAAATCCAGTCACATCTCACCAAATATTTTCATTTATTTATTAATATTTTATTCACTTTTGGTCAAGTAGGTGGCTGGTTTGAAGGGGAGGGAAACAAATGAACTCCTTTGATGTTTTTATGTCAACATTGCATAGAGAAACTATATTCTTATGTTTTTGAATTTTTGATTCATGTCTGAGAAGCTGATAAAAACAACAGTTTTTAAAATGTCTGTGTATATATATTAGAGCATTTGCTAAACCATTTCAAAGCCTTATTTGTAAAAAGATATTAAAACTGTTATTTTCTTATGCAGATTATCAATAAAAAGGATATCTGATGGAAGGACAGATTATCAAATATACCCTGGAGACAATTCCTACACATATGAAGACTTTCACAGAGTTTACATTTAAAATTTTCCATGCATACATATACTGTATAAAAATTATATTCATGGGAAGTGTGTGATGCAGCATTTCCTGAGACTTCAATGTTAAAAGCTCACATGTGAACATACTCTGGTAAAGCATCATATTCATGTAAAGTATGTGGTTCAGCATTTGCATCGTCTACAAATTTAAGAGCACACATGCTAATACACACTGGTGAACAATCATATCCTTGTGGAGTGTATGGTGCAGGCTTTTCGCAAAGATTTCATTTACAAAACCACTTGAAAATACATGTAAAAAAACATTTAAGTAACATAAGTAGTTCAGCACTTTCCAAAGTCTTTTAAAAACTGAGATCTGTGAAACAGTGGTGAGAAAACATATTTATGTGATGTATATTTTACAGAAAATTCAACTTTAAAAATCTAAATGCAAACACAAACTGGTGAAAAACCATCTGAAATATGTGGTTCAGAATTTTTACAAAAGTCAGGTTTAAACTCACATATGCGAACACATACAGGTGAAAAACCATATTCATGTGAAATATGTGATTCAGCATTTAGAGTTTCTTCAAGTTTAAAATCTCACATGCTGATACATACAGGTGAGAAACCATATCGATGTGATGTGTGTGGTTCAGCATTTTCACAGAGTGGAAATTTGAAAAGACACATGCATACACATACTGGTGATAAACCATATTCATGTGAAGTGTGTGGTTCAGCCTTTTCAGAAAGATCAGGTTTAAAATGTCACATGCGAACACATACTGGAGAAAAACGATATTCATGTGAAATGTGTGATTCAGCATTTAGTGTTTCTTCAAGTTTAAAACCTCACATGCTGATACATACAGGTGAGAAACCATGTTCATGTTTGATATGTGGTTCAACATTTGCACAGAGTGGAAATTTGAAAAGACACATGCGTACACATACTGGTGATAAACCATATTCATGTGAAGTGTGTGGTTCAGCCTTTTCAGATAAGTCAAGTTTAAAAAATCACATGAGAAGGCATACTGGTGAGAAACCATATTCATGTGAAGTGTGTGGTTCAGCCTTTTCACGTAATTCAAGTTTAAAAAATCATATGAAAACGCATACTGGTGAGAAACCATATTCATGTGAAGTGTGTGGTTCAGCCTTTTCAGATAAGTCAAATTTAAAAAAACACATGAGACGGCATACAGGTAAGAAATATCCACGTAAAGTATGGGGTTCAGCTATTTCACAAAGTTCAGCATGAAAAATTCATATGCAGTTACATACAGGAGAAAGACCATATTCATGTGAAATGTGTAGTTCAGTATTTTCACGAGGGTATGTTTAAGAAGGCACATGCAAACACACATCTAAGAAAGCATATTCATTTGAAGTATGTGTTGAACATTTTCAACAAATTCTGCATTAAGATGTCACATGCACACACATACTGGAGAGAAATGATATTCATGTGAAGTGTGTGGTTCAGCATTTTCATGTAGTTTAACTTTAAAAACCACATGACAAGACACACTGGTGAGAAATATGCATTTAAATTGTGTTGCTCAGCCTTTTCATGGAAGTCAATATTAAAAATTCACATGCGAAAACATAATGGAGAAAAAACATATTAATGTGAAATGTGTGGTTCAGCATTTTCCCAAAGGTCTGGTTTAAAATATCATGTGACAAAACACACTAGTGAGAAATATGTATGTATATTGTGTGGTTCAGCCTTTTCATGGAGTTCAGCAAATTTGAAAAGACTCATGCAGATTAATATTAGTGAGAAGCAATCACATGTCAAAACACACTGTTGACAATTATGCATATAATACATGTGGTTCAGCCTTTTCATGGAATTCAACATTAAAAATTCACATGCAAACACATGCTGATGTTAAAGCATATTCATGTGTGTGGTTCAGCATATTCACACAGTTTAATTTTAAGAAGACATACAAACTGATATTGGTGAGAAAGCTTATAAACATAAAATGTTTAGCATTTTCACTGAATTCAATTTTGAAAAGACACATAAAAACACACACTGTTAGAAAGCATATTCAAGCGAAGTGTTTATTTCAACATTTTTAAAGAGATAACATTTAAAAAGATACATACAATGACATAGTAATGAGAAAAAGTATTCCTGGAAATATGTGGCTTAGCATTTATAAAAATTTCAATATTAAAAATGCTGATGCAGACCTATACTGGTGAGAAAATATATTCATGTGATATGTATGTCTTAGATTTTTCATGAACATCACACTTAAAAAAACATATGCAAACACATGCTAGTCAGAAATTATATTCAATTTGATACATGTGGTTCTTTGGATTGTTAAACTTCAAAGTCTCTATAGAGACATGTGGACACACACTGGTTAAAAACAATCTTCATCTGAAATGTTTGATGCAACATTTACCCAGAGATTGCATTGAAAATGATGCATATAAACCTCTTCTGATGAGAAACATTCATGTGAAGTGTGAACTTTATTCATCATTTTCAATGAGTTTAAGATTCAACATCACATAAAAACACTAGAGAAAATGTTCATCTCAAGGTATAGTATGACGGTATTCCGGGGCATTGGCCTGTCCACCAAATATGGCGGTATTCTGTGCTCGGCCTGCTCTCTTTGGTCAGGTTCAATTCTGGTAATGGAGAACACGTCGTCAGCCCACACTCGTCAGTTGTTGATGGTGTTTGACACAGCAGCTGGTCTTTAAGTTGACCTCTTCATGTATGATCTCTCTTACCCACGTTGTGATTTTTGATCTTAAGTGAGTCAAGCTGAATTATCACTGGGGTATCTCAACCATGCTAAACCAAGGTGTTGAACATGCACACACAAAATTGAAAAATAAAGTGGACAATGCCCGCATAAGTCACAATATGATGTTTATATCAAAATAACAAAAAAGAAAATATTTACAGTTCTTTGTTTTTCTTTTCCTTCTTTTCCCAACACATTCTAATATTTGGTGATGGAATGAAAATTTGTGGGAAATTCTTTAAGGGTGGCCAGACTTGACAACTAGATTTATCTTCAAGTACTGTGGTTTGTACTTTCTAGAATGGCACAAGGTTTATTGGTGGACCCTTTCTTCAGTGACAACTGGATTTAACCTCAAGTACTGTTTATTGTACTTTCATGGACGGCACAAGAATTTTGTCAGAGTTTTTCTTCTTCTGCAGATAATTATTATTATTTTCCTTAGGTTGGCAAAACAGCATTATGGCAGAAATCTCTTAACTCCCCCACACGGTTTCTGCAACTCTGGACCACAACCTCAACTCCAACTGACCCCAACTGCAACTTTGGATCCCATGGGCACTTGTATTTATGGGTGTCCCTTCTAACTGGTGTGGTGTGGGCAAATAGGTGGGTTTTATACAAATCTCATAAATTTTAACCATTCTCTTCCTTTTGTTTTCTATTTCACACTTCCGATTTTGGAAGATCCCCTCCTCTTTCGGGAGGAGCCATTATATGATGTCAGCCTTCCTGGCATTATCTTCTGCCTTTACACTTGCTCACAATTATAATTTTTTCTCAGAGAAATTTTGGCTGATAATTTTCCCAGTACGTGGACTTTGACACCTTTCAACAGGCGGCCTTAACCTCTGGCCTCTGAACCTGCCAGATGTCTGCTGTCTTTTGCTAGGCAACATCGCATTGTGTAACTTTTTTTTAACAAAATTCATATGTCTGTTCCCAATGCCATGGGAAAATGAATCTGTTTCTGACAAAAAAATAAAAGCGTCTTTTTAACCCTTTTCATCTGTACGCCATGTTAAATATTGTCACAATAGTTCAACATTTTCAAATTTAAAAAGTCTGAAGAGTATGACTATATTTCAAAATTAAAATATTTCAAATTGACATTCAGGCAGACTCAAGAATATTTATATTCTTGTGATAGGTTGATGTCTTTGATGTTTGCACCAATTCACAAAAATGTTTCAACATTGTTCTTCATGAGAAATTTTAAGAGAGTGAGAAAAAGAGTGAATACAAATTTAAAATATGGATTTACTATCATACTGAAGATTGGTTTACATTATACAGCTGATTGAAACTGCTACACTTTTCTTAAGTTGTGGCTGATACCAATATTATAGATTTTTTATCATGAATGAAAATATTATATCTTGAGGTTTTATCTACTAAATCCAATGAGATTATGGTCATTTTGTGCACTGACCAACTAATTAATTGCTTTAGGTAGAAAAGGGTATTTTAATGACACTGATTAAACTTCACTTATTTCCATCTCAAATACTTGTCTTTGAAATACCTTCCCATTTATGAATATTGATACATATTTTTTGTTAGTATTAATGATCTATTTTTTGTAAGTTTTATTGTTTCCAAAGAAGTCAGCAAAGCTCCTATATCATAAATTGAACCAATGTGGAGAAAGTATTTAAAATTTGTTCCATCTGCATTCATTGCTATCTGCTAATGTAAAGCTCCCTGTTTAAATTTAAAAAGTCTCTCAGTAGAAAACATATTCATCTGAAGAGTATGGCTCTATATTTCAAATCGACATTCAGGCAGACTCAAGTATGTTTATATTCTTATGATAGGCAGATGTCTTTGACATTTGCACCAATTCACATAAAGATTTCAACATTAGATAAGATTAATGAGATATTTTAAGAGAGTGAGAAAAAGTGAATACAAATTTAAAATATGAATTTACTATCATACTGAAGATTGGTTTGCATTTTACAGCTGATTGAAATTGCTGCTCTTTTCTTAAGGTGTGAGTGATACCGGTATTGTAGATCTTTTATAGTGAATGAAAATATCATATCTTGAGGTTTTATCTACTAGATCCAATGAGATTATGGTCATTTTGTGCACAACTAATTAATTGCTTTAGGTGGGAAATGAAAGGGCATTTTAATGACTCTGATCAAACAGTTATTTCCACCTCAAATACTTGTGATACTTGTCTTCTCCAAAATATTTTTCAATTAAGGAATATTGATAATGAATATTGATATGTTTTTTTATTAATGTATCCATTTGTGCCAATAAGCACTTTTTAAAAATTAATATCAGTTCAAATATCAAGAATTAACGTCAGTCTCATCACAATTTTGCAAAATAAATGCATATGGAATAAATTTCAAATACTTTCTACTTATTGGTTCAAATTAGCATAGAGCATGTTGACTTTTTTGGAAACAATAAAACTTTCAGTATTGATTACTGGAAGGATTTTATGAGTGAAAATGGTATCATTCACTTGTGATCTACAACAAAGAAAATGTAATTATAATTTATTGGTCAAGGAAAATATCTAATAGGTGCATCAAAATTGACAATAAATTAAAATGCAAAGCTGGAAGAACTGAACTAGACCAACTAGACTATATATATCATGTCACCCAATACCAGAATACAGCCGAGACGATACAGGACCAGTAATAAACTATCTTAAACACTAAGTAACTAATTCTAAATTTTGGAAAAATGTATTTTCCAGGCAATTCTTTCATTTGCTCTCACCGCATACATCTTGTAAAATAGGTTGAGAGCATCTCTTCGTCATACATATTTTAATAACTTTGTAATTTTTTTAATAAAATTTTGAATAAAATGATTCCTTTTAAATGATAAATATAATTATAATTGGTTCACATTTTCATAACCTTGTAAATAAAGATTATTGAGGGAGTCAAAAGTGTTTACATGATAGTAGAATAACAGTTTTTTTTATACAAAGTTTTTTTGCAGGGACAAACAGTAAACATTGCCAAATTGATCTATTCTAAAAGTTGGGAAGGATTTTATGTCCTAATTACAAGATGGATTGATTGATTGATAGATTTCTGCTTAGTGCAATAATAATGAAACTCACAGTGGTAGTTTATTTCTCTATTTCAGTTTCCTGGGTACAACAACAGACTACATCTGGCAGCAAGGCCTCTAATCAGGAGGATATAAGGAGAGTGGAATGACCTCATAATTGTTGTTGTTCCCAGGTCCACCCTGGTCTAGGGTGGTGATACCTGTTGGAGTCCCAGATGTGAGCAGATGGTGAACCTCCCAAAAAGAAAAAAAATGCTATGAGGATGTAAAAATATATTTTTATAACAAAAAATACCAAGAATACACATTCATAGTAGAATTACCAACAAGGCACAATCTCTAAAAGGCAGGATGTGTGTGTAACAAATGCATGGCTGCAATTTTCGACGGATTTGCACTAAAATTTACATACACATGCTCCAAGTTAGTGGGAAGGCCAATACTGACCTTGCATTTCCCAACTCCCATCAATAGTGGAAATAATCAATTTTTCATGCTTCTCTGATGTAATTTTCATGTGTTTGCAGCCATTTTTGTACTGGCCAGGTGAGAGCCAATAGCTGGCTGCCACGAATGAAAAGGAAGATTCTATTGGCCAACAGACTGACATGAATATTAACTAACATGCAAAAAATCGATTGCTACATTTGTCTAAATGGGAAAAATTTAAATCTGCATGGCACTTTACTCCAATTGGCTCATTCACTTGCTTAAACTCAACGTTGATTCTGATTTCGCAGAACTGGGTTTGTGTGTGAGAAAGTATTTGTTTTTTCATTTGGTTTTTCCAGTTACAAATCCTTTTTTAAAGGTGTTCATTTTGTTTAGTTCTTTTTTGTAACAGATTTAATGTTTAGTATAGAGCTTAGAAAAGATTCACAGTGTGAGATAGGCAAGAAGTAAGGCATGTAGCAACATCAGGACGGCAAAGGGCACTCCTTTAAAGGCAAGGAAGGGCAAAAATATTTTAAGTCAAGTGATAGCAATTACTGTATTTTTGAATCCAACAGGGGCAACGCCGAGCCATGCTGCTAGTACACAATAAAAAAAACATACTAACAAATTGTAGCAACTTCACCCAAACATGTTTAAAATACTACAAGGCAATCAACATGAAAGAGGGCATTCATGACATTCATACATGTAATATCCAACAATTTCTTAAATGAAACTGTATTTCAAAATATGACTTCAACAAATCTACAGCATAAGGCACCCATGGGAATAACATTACTTCAAAGCTCACAAGAACATGAAATTTCTGCAGCAAATGACCCATAAGTAGTTGATATGCCATTAAACAAACAAATATAATCTAGTGTTTCTGTTTGATAGACCAGTGGCTGGATTCTTTCAAATTTCAGTTTTCTCAGCAGCATTCACTTTAACCAAAGTGTCACAGCATAAAAGCCTCCATTTTGTATTTGCAAGCCACCATGTCAGGATGTGTCGAAGGTCAAGGAGGTGGTAGGGAGAAGAGCTGACATAGCAGAAATTTTTCGCAGTATCAGCGTAAAGCAAGAGTGAGAGGTTGTGTTGTATGCTTACCCTTAGTAACAGTGACATTACAGTCACTGATATACTCAAAAACAGGCACTAAATCTTGTATACTAATAAAGAGATTGTTTACATTTAACTATTGAACTGTGTTGACTTGTTTCTTTTATGCTCTTGCACTCACAATATGCAGAGATCTTTTGAAAACCTCCCTTACATAGGCAAACATCGACCCTGAGACCCGGAAAACTGTTGCTGCAAATCAGCCTTCCTGGCACAGACCATAATTTTCTATAGAGGTTTAAACTTTTTGAATACAAGGTTTTCATTAGTCAGAAAATAATTCCACACCAATTCATGAAAATCTTTTCCTCAAATTTGAGGAAGTGATAAAAGGAGTTATTTTTATTATTTTCTAAATGGTCCAAAAATAACATGATAGGTCCACAACTATGTCTGCCAAGTATTTTAGCAATATATAGCCTAGTAATGATTGTTCACCAAACAAACCTTCTGATGGGATCTTATAGGTTGAAAAATTTATATAGGACTTAATTCCTATAAATGTAATGTAGCAAATGTCATCTTAGTCAACTGTCAAAAATGTCTCATTTTTTTTTGTTTCTTGATTCTAATGTGATTGAAATACAATTTTACATTGGGTGTTATGAATTACCAAACAAATCTAAAGTGTTTGTGTAAATTTCTGGGATGAAAAGTTATCCTTATTTACATGATTTATATCTGGACTATTGTCCTCATCTTTTTTGTTGTTATAAAATAAAATAAGACATATCTCGGTTGATTTACAGGCAAATACTCAAGAACGAGAACCGGATGTAAACGGGACAAAGCCCGTCACAAAATGACCATTATCTTCGTTTACACATGTTCCGGCGCATTCAGTTCGATTCGAAAAAATAAAATAATATTTTAAAAGTGTTCTATTTTTCGTCAATAAAAATGCTTCCTTCTAATTATACTCCTTCGTTTTTCAAGCCTGTTAAGCCATAAAAAAACGCTATAAAATGGGGTCACGGAAGTTCAACAGTCAGTCAACAGGTGGCCACAAAGGGAGACCTGTTATGGTCAGGCGGCGTTCAGCAGCTGAAAGCAGGGGAGCATCAACCACCGTCAACGTAATGGCGAACTACTATGAGAGATCGACCTAGATCCGAAAGCTGGCTTATGAACTTTACCACAAGGTAGCTGTCCCAAACCCTCACGTTCCTGTTGAAATAAACCACGTAAATCTATTTCTACTGTTGTCGTATTTCTTTCTTGCAACCATACGCTTGTCTATAACACAAACATCGACCCTGAGACCCGGAAAACTGTTGCTGCAAATCAGCCTTCCTGGCACAGACCATATAAGGAAGGGCCAAGGCTTTAGAATCCAACAGTCAACATGAAAGGGATCCAACTTGCCCAGCTGTGTTCACTATCCACGCACTTGTTGCGGAACACAGAAGCCTGGGTTGCTTTCATCAGATGGTGCCCACTAACATTTAAAAATAAATACAATGATCAGAAGGGTCAACAAAAATGAGGAATTCAAATAAATATGCCAAAATTTATTCTTGGCAAATACAAAATAAAATTCCAAGTAAGAAAATGTGAAATGCAGATGTTGAAAAGAGTTCTGGAGAAAACGGCTGGGTTTCCTTCCCAAATCAAATCCATATGCCTCGACCATGGTGATGGAAAGTGGTCGGATAGCATTACCATTTTCCCTTTGGGATACGATCTGTGCGGATATATTTTCAGACTGTAATTTGATCAGGTCCACAGTTGAACCAGGGTCTGTTGCTTGGGATGCAAAAATAAAAAAATAGTTAAATATTCTTCTCTTGCTGATAGATTTTTACTCTTGTGGCAGTGGAGACTTCAGGGGTTATTGGCCCTCTTTGATGGCGTTCCTTCGGAGGATTGGTGTCATTGTGTCTAGATTAAGAGATGAGCCTCGCAAAACGGAGTGGCTCTTGCAGCATGTCTCATTGGCGATAGTTCGAGGTAATGCTTTCTTCATTGTGGCTGGCAGAGGATAACAAAAAAAAAAAATTGTTTATAATTACTTTGTTCAAATTTTTTTTTCAATAAATAAATTAGTTCTATTATTATTATTATTTTATTATTATTATTGTTGTTCTATTATTATTATTATTTAAAGAAAGAAAAACTAAAAAATAGGCTTGAAATCTAGTAATGAGAAATATTCATTTGTCATGCACTAAAATAGGTTGGAGAAATATTTTATCTCATGCCATTGGCAAGGAAACCATAACAATTGGTATATTACACAAAATCAATATTGTGTACAAGTGTAAAAAATTAATACAAAAATTAGTTTTAGTGAAAAAAAGATATTAAATTAGGCAAGGTAAGAAAAATAAAATGTTACTAACAAGGTTTCTTTAAAAATAAAAGTGCCAAAATGAAGTTAGTTTATAAAAAAATATTAAAAATTGATGTGTAAAGATTTAAAAAGAAAAAAGCTTGAATTTTATGATAAAAAAAAACACTAAAATGAAATTTTATAGTTTAAAAATTCTTTATTTACACTATTTCCATTGTTCAAACTGTTGTCATCATCTTTGTTGCTATTGTGGAATCTTCCACAACAAGCCAGTTAACCCCTTCTAGGAAATGCACTATTCCTGTTGTAATTTTCACCATCACAATCTTACAAAATATATAACAAGCATTCATTGATTAATCTACTCAAAACTAGCTCGATGATTGGTCAGTTTTGACCAATCAGATATCCTGTATGCGAGGAATGAAATTTCCCGTGTTTTCATTTGGAGCCTCCCATGTGGTACAACAAAATTATATAAACATAACATGTGTAAACTCCCTTGTGTTTCTTTTCATTCATCTCTCTCGCGTCTCATTCCTTGCTGCCAAGATGTAATCTTCAAGAATTCCCGTCTTAACTAATGCAATCAGATGTTAAAGATCATTATCAACATTCATGCAAGTACAAACTCTGAAATCTTTACTGAACTTTTACCAACTTGTACAATACACAATTCCAAACATGCTAAAGAAACTTTATTCTTCTAAACTACAGTTTAATAATTACTTTCACTTTATGAGTTCAAATACAAATATTTCC